>ML777829.1:7609-26982 GCA_009831015.1 Picea engelmannii | reverse complement strand
TTATTTTTAGATAATTATATAGTTATAATAAAAAATCCTTTTAAGTAAATTAATTATAATTTTTATAAAAATATTTTTAGTTATGGTAAATTTTTATAAATGATATTGAAAGTATACGATTTTATGTAGTTTTATTGGTGATCATAAGTGGTACATTTTAATAAATGATATTGAAAAATATACGATTTTGTTTAGTTTTATTGGTGATCATAAGTGGTATTGTCTTTTATGTGTCTATTTTTTAAGTTGAAACTATTTTTTGGTCTTACAAGTGGCCCTAAAATTCTTATAATTGACTATGATCTAGTCATATTTGGATATAAGGAAACATGTTAACACCGAGTTGCACTAAAAGTGAAAGTCTCTCCCCTTACAAACCATTACACGATCATTTTAGATGATATGGTTTTCCTTGAATAATAATGATGAGTTTGAATAACAACCATTAATAATAATCTTCATTACCTAGAATAAATCATGATAGATTTTACCATTTTTAAATAAAAAAAGATACTTATTATCATGTTCACACTCTCAACAATGGTCTATCTTTGAACAAAGTGAAAAAAATAACATAAATTGTATATCTTTGAGCACAGTGAAAAAATAACACTTTCATTATGTAGTTTTGTAGCTCAATTTAAAGAAGAGTTTTTTTTTCACGAAAAGAAAAACCTTATATTAATAAAATACAATAGATCTCTTACAAAAAGGACTATCTTAAGATTTCTTTCTAAAATTTTACAAAAGTTTTTTTTAACAAGTGTTATTATTAGAACTGTTAAGAAGCTGATAAGGAAGGCTCCTTTAGATTACAAAATGGTCTCTACACATTACAGTTTTTCATATAGTTGTACTTCTAATTTTTCAAACTGTTTTCTCTTCCCAAATGTATGTGTTTACATTTCAGCGTAATATTGTCTAATCATTCTCCATGCATTAATAATATTAAATGAGGTGAAGTCTATCAAAAACAATTGTGTCTCCAAAATGTTCTCCCTGCTACATAAATACCATTTTCTTCCAATACCAGAGCCTCTTTTGATAGTTGATCTACTTCTTTGTTGAACTCCCTCCATATATGTTGAGCTTTTACCTTTTGAAAATTCCCACTCAGCATTCAAATTCTCTGCATCCAAGGCTAAAGAGAGACCACCTGTAAACAATTGACATTGTTAAACCAGTCAATTACAACTTTTGAGTCACCTACCAGTTGTAGCCTAGTAATATTTTTGTAGTGAACAAATAACAATATGCACCATAAATCTAGGAGTTCCCCTTTTGTGTTTGTTCATCTTCCACAATTCATCTTAATTCTATAGTTACCCATTTCTATACATTTTAAAACCAGTCCTGCACCACAAGCTAACCCCTTGTCTTGTGAGGCCCCATAAAAAAATCCCACTGCCATATTATTTTCTAGTATAGGAGGCCTAACAACCCTGCATCTATTAGTAGCTAAAGGGCTCTTTGAAACACCTAGATCCTGAAAAATCCTACTGTAGACTTTGACCAGACTTGGACGATGATCTTCAAAGATCACCAAGTTCCTTTGTTTCCAGACTTCCCAATAGATGTAACAAGGGATTTCTTTCCAAGTAACCTCCTTTCTGCTCCATTTTTTTAGACATTCAACAATCTGTCCTCCAACCCATTAATTTTTTAACTTTAATTCCTTTAGAACTAAATTCCAAATATCTTTTGTAAAGTTACACTCCACAAACAAATGTAATACATTTTCCTCATCTTTTCCACAAAGAACACATCTACTAGGCCCCAAGAATCCTCTTTTGACCAGATTCTCCCAGGTGAGGATCCCCTGTTCTAGCATTAACCAAAAAAAAAGTTTTATTTTGAAAGGGACCTGCCATGTCCAAAGCTCCTTATAGTAGCAATTTGTTTCTTCAGTCTCATTTTCCATCATCCGCACTCCATATGCTTCTTTAACATTCACTTGTCCTTTTTTTTTTGTGTCCCATGACCATAATAGTATATCAGTTTCATTGTTTAAAATAAATCACGACCCTGTAAGCCCCTTAAGATAATTACCCTATTCTTCATTTTGATCTCCAACCATCCCCAAAACCTCAGCCTTTTTCCATCTTGTCATGTTTTGAGTTAGTCAAATCTACTGACTCAACATTTGCTAGAAAAATTATGCCTTTTTCTTTTAGAGTTGAGATTAGATTCCATGTTAACTTATAGTAGTGTTGTGTCCCAATCAT
The DNA here is from genome assembly GCA_009831015.1 of Picea engelmannii. Classification (NCBI taxonomy): domain Eukaryota; kingdom Viridiplantae; phylum Streptophyta; class Pinopsida; order Pinales; family Pinaceae; genus Picea; species Picea engelmannii. Next base: position 24,757 of record ML777829.1, on the reverse strand, counting down.
AGGATCGGTGCACCATTCTGTTACAATAGGTAGTGAATAAGTAAAGGCTCTCCATATATTTGAATTTCCATTCCAGTTTTTCTTACCGTCTTTGAGCCATTCTATAACAGATTTATTTTTTAAGTATTTTTTCAGAATTACCTCATGCCAAAGACCCAATATCATGAGGCTTTTCCAAAGACTTTTTGCAACTAGATCTTTTCCAAAAGTATACATATTTTTTATTCCTCAACCTCCATCCTTTTTTGGTTTTGCTATCTTTTTCTAGCTCAGCAAATGTAACCATTTTTTTAATTTATTTCTAGCCCATATAAAGCTAAACACCCTCCTGATGTTGTTTAAGGTTCCCTTTGTTATTTTTTCCATAGATAGCCAATACAGAGGGATGCTTTCAAGAACACCTTTTATAATTGTGTACCTACCTCCTAATAACAACCATCTGTGGCTCCAATTTGTTATTCTTTTTTCTACCTTCTTTTCCAGCCATATCCAATCCACCTAAGTATAGCAGTTTGGTTTTAAATAACATCCTAGATACTTGAAACCAACATCAATTGATTTTATTTTATATGGCATAAACTCGTTCAACAAAGTAATTTCCTCCACTTTCAATCTGCTTCAAGAAACATGGACTTTTGTGTACTAAAATCTATTCATGTCGCTTGACAAAATAAGTTCACCATTCAGCTAAGCTACCATTTCCAAATAGAATAATGTCATCCACAAACATTAGCCCTCTTGCCACAATAACACCTTCTAAATTCTTTTCCCTTACTTGACTCTATATGACTGTACTTAAGCCTTTTACAATAAGCAGAAAAAGTAACCCTTTCGTTAATTCCCTAGAGCTCTTGAAGAAACTAAAAGGCCTACCATTGATCAGAACAGAAAAATTTGCTGAAGACGCACATCCTAAGATCCCGTCTTAAAGCAGAGTTAAATAGTGGCAATTCTTGGTTTTTTTCCGAAAAAATCCACTTACAATATTGTGAAATTACATTTACAATGTCTTTAAATGTCTTTTAAAAATTGAGTTCAAGAACGATGGTTTTTTAATAAATACTGTGTTGCTAAGGACCATCTTCAGCATCAACATTGCGCAACTTCAGAGGAATGGACAATAACTAAAATTTTGTAACCTAAATTTAATAGATTGACGTGAAGGGATATTACGTCAAAGGATATTAAATTTAATAGTAAAGGGATATTAACTTCGCTGCGGCAGCGATTATAACTAAAATTTTGTGTGTTCTAAATTTAGAAGAGGATGGCACGCATGCAAGAAAAGTGTTATGCTCTTTCTCATACAAAGCGGCAAAAACAGACTCCGGTTCCCTGACTGTGAGATTTTGTATGTTCTAAACTTAGCAGAGGATGCCACGCATGCAATCAAAGTGTCAGGCTCTTTCTCAAAGAAAGCGGGAAAAGGGGGCTGCTTCTGTCCGGCGAGAGTGACACGCAAAGTGCCGTGGTTTTTGAATTTGACCCAACCATAAATCCCATTACTTTCTCCCATCGTCTCTCAATTCCATTCTTTGCATTTTGAGTTTGTGAAGGCTACATCCACTTTTGCTTGCAACCACTCTTTTACTCCATGGCTGTTTGAACCAGGAACCAGGGTGTTACGGGCTCCCGGTAAAATGCAAGAAAACTTTTATTTATGGAACAAATCGACATTGATTTTGGATATTTTAAAAGAGGGGTTTATTCTCTGTGTGTAGCAGGTGGGGGAAAAGATGCTGGAAAGTGCTGCGATACAGAACATGAATGGAATGGGTAGAATTGGAAAGAAAACCTGCTGCGTATGTTTTCCGATCTCTACATTTTAATGTTGATATTTCCGGTTGAACACAACTTATATTAGAAAAGAAGTGAATGAATGATTTTTACTGTGTTTGAAAAAATATGAGCTATGCCAATCCGTTTGTCAATGCAAAAACTCTGTAGACTAAGGTTTTACTTCTGCACATCATCTAATTCAGCCATTTTGTTAATAATTAATCCTATAGTTTACATCGCGAACAGAGGGCGTGCATGCCCAGTTGTTAGGTTTTATAAAGAAACTTAAACACCCTTGATCAATTTATTTCCAACCAGGAAATGAACGTCCTTTCAAAACTGTAGGAGAATCATGCACAGGAATGTCATGTGGTCATGGTAACATGATTGTGACTTGAATCGCCCATTAAATCTCTCAGGTTTTCATTAATAACTACACTAATGGAGATGGTATTTAAAATCAACCATACTTGGCAGCACCTTGTTGACTGCTTGTAGAATCTAGGATTTTAAGGCATTCTATTCTCTTAAGCGCTGGGCTTGTTACCATTTTTAGTGATCAACATGCCCCACATTTCTTGGTTAACTTAATGAACAGTTCTAATCTCTGAAGGAATCAGAGTGCATTCTCTTACTGATGTTACCGTTGGCCCCTGGATCTTGAAGGGAATAGGGGATAGCTACATAAGAATTACAATCTTTATAAATTACACAGCGATCCCCTAGATCTTGAGGGCATAGCTACAAATGAATTACATTTTTAAGCATACACTACACAGCTATTAGCTGCATGATAAACTTTGTAGGAAATAATTAGTTCAAGGCTCTCATAAATTACACAACTATTAGCTCCATGATAAACTTGGTAGGAAATAATTAGTTCAAGGCTCTCTACATAATTATAGGTATTTGCTTTATTTTTTTATTTTTTTGGATTTATATGTGATCAAAATTATTAAAATTAGGTCTTAAAATAATTAGAATAATGGATATGGGAATTATGGGTATTTGTTTATTTTTTTTAATTTTTTGGATTTATATGACCAAAATTATTAAAAATAGGTCTTAAAATAATTCAAATCATTACAATAAAAAATGAGTGAATATGCCATTAAAATAAGTCCAAAAAGTAAGAGAGATAATTTCCACAATCATATGCACATTTATATTTGAGAATTAAAACAAAAGAGAAATTATATGATAGTAAACCAACTATTGTAAAAATTTAGTGAACATAAGATTAAAATAAGTTCAAAAAATAAAATAAACAATTTCCACAATCATATGTCTATTTATATTTTAGAATCAATAAAAAAATTAGTTAATATGGGATTAAAATAAGTCCAAAAAGTAAGATAAACAATTTCCACAATCATATGTTCATTTATATTTGAGAATTAAAGCAAAGAGAAATCATGTGAAAGCTAATCAACTATTATAAAAATTTGAAGGCTAAATTAGAATAAACAACTTAAAAATATCTTCTTCTTTTAATTTAAGGAAAAAAAAAATTGAATAGGAATTTATAGAAATTCAAAATTAACTTAATTTAAAGAAAAGAAAAATTGAATAGGAGTTTCTAGAAGTTCAAAGTTGAATTAAGGATAACCAACTAAAATAATATGTATAAACAATAAGAAAACCTCTAAGATTACATTTTTTCTTCTACATTCATGTAAATAATTTTTACACTTTTATAATGTTTTCTTCAAAATTAAATTATTACATTTTTTCCGCTACATGCATGTAAATAATTTTTACATTTTTTAATGTTTTCTTCAAACTTAAATTATTAATATAATATTTTTAAGTAATATTTTTTTTTGGTTTATGCAAAAAGATAAGACTAAATACCCCAATTATCAAGTTTGAAAATAATTTATAAAACAAAATCAATAACATTCAACTATCCATAAAAGTTGAAATTATTGTAGTAATTTTTAATTTATCATTTACATATATTCTATGACTTTGGGTAGCACCAATATAGTTTTGCATTCATATAGAAATGCCATAAGTAAAATTTTGGAAATAAAATGACTTTCAAATATCATCATTGTAATAAAAATATAATAAATCAATATTAATTTTTTCTATAATGACTACCTTAGGGATCAAATATTAACTTTACTTCTGAAGTAGAAGAATGTGGTGGTGGGTCACTACATCTTTGATATAGAAGGATTAAATATTTGATCCACTTGTGCAACTCAATGAAGTGGTGGTGGCCAATAGTTACATTTCTAGCATAAAAGAATTAAATATTTTATTGACCTATGACATCTAGGACAAGAACTCTTGCCAGAATTTTTTTATAGTTTTTATTGTAGTAACATCAAGTTTGAGTATTTTTTTCTTCATTCAATGTCCTTGTTCAGGATTTTGAGTGTGAATTTACAATCCAATGTTTTATCAAACTTGAAACTCATGAAAGGAAAATCTGTGTGAATTTACAATCCAATGTTTTATCAAAATATTTTGGCCAATAATAAAATTTGAAAAACAAATAGAGGATATTTAAGGAATGTATGGTATGTTCTTATATAATTACTCAAGTATTTAGGATTATAACTAAGTTTAACAATATTTTATGGCTATCATTGAATTCACATGCATACTTTTTGAGGCTCAACATTCTCTTACTTCTTTCTAATGTCTTTATTCTCATCGTTCTTCTTTCCCTTTGGATTTTTCTCTTCTTTAGGAGGACATAGGCTTAGCAAAAACTCTCCAAATAAAAAATACTTCTTGATTTTCATTATACTTCTTGATTTTAATTATCTTTTACTTCATATTCACCACAATAGATTCTACCCCTACAATTGTCCATCAATACCATGAGTATTACAAACCTAATTAATCTTAATATAATTTTTTGTGGATGCCAAAATATGGAATGAAATTCACCTTCAATTAATGCAACCTATCATTTTCAATTACTAAATTTAGTTCCATGTTTTTCAATCCAACACATGTAGGGCCATCATCCTCAGTTAATACTTTCATATTTCATAGAAAAAAATAACATGAAAACCTTGTATGGATTGAACATACAATTTATAATTTAAAGAAGATGGAAATGGAAAACCTCACTTACCACTTTGATATTTTTCAGTTCAATGCTAAGAATATTGCAAATGAAATCACTTTATCATTCCAACTTTCTATTTGGGTCCTTATAAAATCACCCAAAGGAGAATACATATATTTCTACCACCCCAAAATGAATTTTAAGATTTGGGTCACTATAAAATCAGGTTTCATTGTGTTAGGAGCAAGGAATGCTTCTTGGGTAGATCATGTGTAAAGCTTGGATATCTAATTCCAAGTAGCTCCCTTCATTTTGTAGCATAAACTTATTCTCTTTTCGATTCAAGGAGAATATTCTAGGGTTTCCAAAAAAATGGGTACTTAGTACTTTCCCATATCTACAAAAATCCAAGTAGTTCTCCTTTAGTCATAACCGTCTCTTACAATTTTTGTTCAACACACATAAATTTCTAACAAAATCACGTCAAATAATTAGTTGAAATAAAGCTACAACACTTTTATGCATCATTACAGATTTGATCACACCTCTATAAATACATAACTAGTATAGATCCAATCTCAAGCCTATATTTTCTATCCATCCATACTAAATTTTCAATTATTTTCTAAAACATTGAAGACCCTAATACCTTTATTGATTGTTATGGCAATAAAAACTTAACAAATAAGACATGGGAAACATATTGGGACTCCATGGTATCTTGAAATGGCTTTGGAATTTGTAAATTGAAATTATCTAGAGAGTTTTGTAAATTGAAATTATCTAGAGAGTATCTTTTAACATAGGTCATCCCATACTTTCATGAAGAAATCCTTCTATAATTCTCACACCCTTGTTAAACTCCCATTATAGAAATAACACAAGAAAACCAATAACTTTTGTTAATATACCATCTCATATAATGATCAACATCTCATATAATGATCAAAGTGGATAACCTTTTACTCTAATACCTTTTGACATAAATGAATTTCTATTGTCAAAATAATGGAGCTTACCCAAAGCTTAGGCCCAATTAGCATTTGTTTTAATTTGAGACAACAACCTCCTTTAGTATGTTGGCTTCAATGCCAAATAGATAGATGAGATTTGGATTCATCTTTCTACGTCCTCAAATGTAGTCCTAATTATAATAATAGAATTCAATCCTACTCTAAATACCTAGCTAAGATATGAGAACAAAATTATTAAAATAATTCAGATAGCCAATCATAAAAGGATGGCATCCTTATTTCAATAATCATTAATCCTTTCATATTCACAACCAACAACCAATCTTTAATTAGTATCTTTTAGAATTAATGTCCAAAATAGTCTTTTCATATTCAACTATTCAACTAGATGATAGTCTTATAACCACATTATTAAAAGTGGTTGACAACATTAGTTTGAAAAGGTGGAAAATGGTATTGATAAACCACTTTTACTATGTGGTTTTGCTAATTTAAGATCATAAATTTCTGAATTAAAATATAAATATAAAAAAATATAAGTCCAAACTCTTTATAAATAAAAAATACATTAAATATTTTGGATATATATATATATATATAACATTATAAATATTATATATCTATATTATATTTATATTATAAGTATATTCTATTATATATATATGAACCAATAAATTAATATATGATAAATAGATTATTAATATATGATATAATTAATAAGAAATTAACTTATATGAAATTAATTAAGTCCATAGGCTCACATTTATTGGGAATGGACATATTTAATAAGTTTTTAACTGTTTAAGAGTAAAGAGCAAGAGTTTTTTTTTGGCACAGCGCTAGGGTTTTAGTCGACGAACTAGGTTTTTGCAAATCTCTCGCTCTGCGGGGGTCCAACAATGGCCCCAACGGGCCACTCACCAACCAAAGGAGGAGGGCCGGCAGGCGGCTCTGACAGTCAAGCTACAGCAGGAGGCAAGGATGCTGAGAGGTCTAAGCGGCCGGCTTTTGAACCGCCGCCAGACCTATATTCGAAAATTTTGGAAGAAGGCGCGTTCAAGGACCGAGAAATGGAGATCGACCTTGAGAAAGGAGCTTCTCCCCCCACAGCGACAGCTCCATGGTTGCCTTGTAAGTGTATTCCACAACCTCCACAAGCCCAAAAATATGTGATTAGCTCACCACGCATAGAAGAGCAAAAACAATTCATGAGAGATTATGCCCTGGTGGGGAAGTTCTTAGGGCTTTGGCCCTCAGAACGAGATCTGATCCGATGGCTCCAATACTGGTGCAAGCCAAAGGGTCACTACGAACTACAATTAGGGTCCAAAGGCTTTTTCACAATAATCTTCTACAATCTTGAAGACCGTAACCACATCTTTGATGGAGGGCCATACTTTTTCAACTCGGCAGGCCTTTTCTTGCGCTTCTGGATGGAGAAGTTCAACCCTGAAAAGGAGGACTTTGCTCACGTGCCTATATGGATAAGACTATATTCTCTTCCACAGGAGTTCTGGCTCGAGGAGGTTCTGGCGGGTATCGGCAACACCATCGACATCTATGTTAAATCATCTGAGGCCATGAAGTAAAGGCATTATACCTCCTATGCTCGAATCTGTGTATACCTGAATATAACTAAGCTGCTTCCTGGCTCCATCATATTGGAATATCACGATGAGGATTGGATCCAAACCATTGACTATGAGCACATCCCATTCCGATGTTGGAGATGTCACGAGCACGACCACCTCTTTAGAGAATGCCCCCTCAAAAATGCTCACAAAGAAGGAAAATCAGATAGCAACAAAGACAAGGACGACTTCACTCAACCCACAGGGAAAAGGAGACCAGGAGGCAGAAGACAACCAGCCCAGGTAAGTAAATATCCTTCAACTAGCAATAGATTTATAGCTCTGCAAGACCAACCAGAAAACCCTGCAAGCCACTTACCGCCGAATGAGCCACCGCCGGCTAATGGATCTCACACGGCCAAACAAGGGGAGGATAAAACCCCTTTGAGCAAGGAACCTGAAATTACTCCCCCAAGCGTGAATCAGGAAGTGCACAATCCTTTGGATACAGAGGATGGAGATGTGGAAATGGAGCTAGAGGAGCGAGATTTAGCAAGGATCGATCTGGAACACCTGGAGCATGCTTATAGACACCAGAAACTATACACAATATCCAAAGATCAATTACGAAAGGTGCATAAGGTCTTCCTCAGCTCCTCTGTTGGATCCACGGTAAGAGCCAATCAAGGGCTGGGAATCCAAAGTAGTGAATCAAAGAATACCGATAAATCCCAGAAAGATGAGAAGAGAAGAGGGTGGAAATCCACCAAGAAGCTTATTCAAGAAATTGGTCATTTCATGGTAAACTCAGGGCAAATCCACCTGATCTCGGACAGTTCCCCCCCCCTCTCCACCCCCTCATCATCATGAAGATCATCTCATGGAATATCAGAGGCCTCAACGGGCGTAGCAAGCACAAATTGCTACGAGATCTGATCATTGCGGAAAACCTGACATAGTCCTTCTGCAGGAAACAAAATGCGCCTCAGAAGATGTGGACAAATTACTCCCCTATTGTTGGAAGCAGGGGGCAGCTGTTGCGGTAGGAGCCATAGGTACAGCAGGGGGACTGGCCATCCTTTGGAATACAAGTTCAATCCTACTAAAAAACCTCATGGATACAAGAGGGTCCATTACTGCGGACTATCGACTCATCGGTTCGGATAAACCAGGACACTTAGCTAATGTCTATGGTCCAACCAACATAGGGGAGAAAGTTGCCTTCCTGCGAACTCTGGAATTCCTAGCCACTTTAAATCAGCACAATAAATGGATTATAGGAGGAGATTTTAATATCATCCGCAGTCTGGAAGAGAAAAGAGGTGGCTCAAGAAGACTGGACCAAGAAACTAGCAACTTCAATAGCTTCATAGACAACCACCACCTCATCGACCTGGAAACCATTAACGACATTTATACCTGGACAAACAGAAGAACTGGCACACATCAGATCGCTTGCAGGCTCGACCGGTTCCTCATCTCGGATTCTCTCATGTTGGAAGGCACAGCTATGGAGGCCTCAATCCTGGACATCCCTGTATCGGACCATTGGCCTATTCAGCTCTGGCTAGATGTTCCAACAGCGACGGGAAAGAAACCCTTCAGATTTGAACAGTTTTGGCTCGATCACCCTGATTTCCAAGCCAACATTCAGAAATGGTGGAGGGAGGCTGAGATCACTCAAGGCTCCAAAATGTACAGGTTCTAGCAAAAATTAAAGAACCTTAAATAATCCCTCAAACTCTGGAATAAGAACACCTTCGGCGATATCTTTGAATCTCAAAGGCAATTAGCAGATCACATGAGGGAAATTCAGCATCAGATCAGAACCCAAGGGCTCACAACTGAGTTAAAAGACCAGGAACAAACTATCACCCAACAACTAGCAGCCAGAAAAAAACAAGAATAGATCCTCTGGAAACAAAAGTCACGCATCCGATGGCTCAAGGAGGGAGAACGTAACACCAAATTCTTCCATAGAACGACCATTCAAAGGCGGCATACTAATAGAATCACAAGCCTAACCTCTGCAACTAGGGAGCCCCTTCACTCACATGAGGATATGGAAACAGCTCTGGTTGGTTATTATCACAACCTCCTCACCGAACCTATACAGGACAGACATGAGGCCATCGCTAAATTAACCCAGCATGTGCCATCCCTAGTCACGAGGGAGCAAAACTTGGCCTTACTACGACCTATCTCAATTGAGGAAGTGGATCAAGCGCTTCGGGACACGCCCAAATGAAAGGCTCCAAGACCGGATGGCTTTACCAACGATTTCTTCCATCATTGCTGGCCAATGATCGGGCACGATGTATGGGAAATCCTTGAGGACTCCCGAGCCTCGAGACAGATCCTACGGGCTCTGAACTCGACCTTTCTAGCCCTCATTCCCAAAGAGGGACAAGCGCATCATCCTCAACAATTTAAACCTATAGCACTCTGTAACATAATCTATAAACTCTTGACGAAGGTCATAGCCAGTAGACTCAAGCCCATCTTACCAACAATCATCTCTCCGGAGCAATCAGGCTACGTTGAAGGCAGGCAAATAATGGACAGCGTAATCCTGGCCCACGAGATGATCCACTCCCTGTAAAAAAACCAAAACCCTAGGTATGCTTCTCAAACTGGATCTCTCCAAGGCCTTCGACAAGATAAGCTAGGATTATATGTGGGCTATGCTCAACGCATTTGGCTTTGACCAAATCTGGATCACCTGGATCATGAACTTAACCTCCTCAGCTTTTTTCTCTATCTTGGTCAACGATGTTCCTTCCCGGACTTTTTCTCCTTCAAGAGGTATCAGGCAGGGGGATCCCCTTTCCCCCTTTCTCTTCATCATCATGGCTGAAGGCCTTGGCCGCTCTATTCAAGCTGTAGTTGAAGGAAACATTCTTATGGGCTTACCCTTGCATGGCATTTATCCTCTCGTTTCTCACAGTCAATTCGTGTATGATTCGCTCCTAATGGGCACCCCCATCGTTCGCGAAGCTAAATCTCTTCTTGACATTCTCCAGGTCTTTGCAGATGCCTCGGGGTTGGAATGCAACAAGGAAAAGTACTAAATCTTCTTCTTCAATACGCCTCCTCCGATTCAGCTCCACATTACTGAAATCCTAGGTTTCAGCAGAAGCTCCCTTCCGTCCAAATACCTTGGCATTCCTCTGATAGACAATGCTCTTCGCAATTCCTCGTGGGAGCATCTTCTCTCCTCTTTCACCAAAAGGCTCTCTTCTTGGACCCTCAGAGTTCTAAATCTACCCAGTCACCTGGTTCTCCTCCGGAGCGTCCTTCAAGCCCTACCATTATATTCCTTCTCGGTGATGGTTGCTCTAAGACATGTTCTCTCAGCCATTAGAAATCTTCAAAGAAACTTTCTCTGGCAAGGCTTCAACTCTGGGAAGAAGATAGCATTGGTCAGCTGGGATAAACTTTGCAAGCCCAAAAATCAAGGAGGCTTGGGACTGCGTGACCCCCTCACTATGAACAAAGTTCTCACAACCAAACTTTGGTGGCGATGGCTCAAGCAACCCCAGGACCTATGGGCCAGATTCTGGAGGAAAAAATACACGCCACACATTGTTGAAAAGAATTTAATTCGGTGGGATGGGGATGGACCCGGATCCCTGATTTGGACAGCGGCCAAGCAGAACAAACAAATGGTCATCCGAAATGCTTTTTGGGAAATTCAGAATGGGGAAATGGCTCTCTTCTGGCAGGACTCCTGGCAACAATGGCCAATTATAGCCAAAACCAGTTGGGCGGAAGATATATTCCCACAAGCTACTCTGGCAGGCCTGACAAGAGTGGTTGACTACTGGCAGGACAACTCTCCTGGGGACAAGTGGCACAAATGGCACCTGGACAAAGAGCACATAAATCTGGACACACGGGTGGATATGGCACCCTGGCACGAGGAGATGTCCAAGCGGAAAATACCCAAGTTAGAAGGAGAGGATATTCTGCGCTAGGGACACTGCCCAAAAGGAACCTACAGCACGCAGGAGGCCTACCAACTCATAACCCAGGTAGACCCTCCTCCTATCAACCGACTCTGGTGAAAAATATGGAGTCTTCAGCATTGGCCAAAAGTCACTATCTTTCTTTGGCTAGTTTCCCACTCCGGCATTCTTACGTGGGACAACCTTTCGAAAAGAGGCTTTGTAGGACCTTCCATCTGCCTCTTATGTGAAAGCGTAGAAGAAACCATGAATCATCTCCTGAACTCTTGTTCCTACACAACCCAACTTTGGGATCAGGCGGCCATCATCATGTGCAAGTCAGATCGACAAAGAGAGAGTGTTATTGATACCATTGCAAAATGGAGCGATCAAGCGTTCCACTCCCCCCTCCTTAATCGGATCTGGCAACTCCTTCCAGGCTTCATCCTCTGGCAAATTTGGAAAGAGCAGAACAAAAGGGTCTTTCGAAACCTCTCTCAACCATGGCAACATTGTTGGCATCAATGTCGCAACCACATTTTGGAAACCATTTCTCTGCAACACTAGACCGATGATACGGGGGGCAACATTCCTTCTGAACTTTTAATCCTCCAACACTGGCAGCCTCTTCCTTCTTGCCCTCCTTTAACCCTCTCTCCTCCCCCCTTCCACACCTCGAGCCCCTCTTCTTGGTCCCCCCCCTTAATCCCTTTCATAAAACACAATTTTGATGGCGCCTCTAAAGGCAATCCAGGAGCAACGGGATATGGAGCAGTCTTTTGTGACCACCTCGGGCACATCCTTTTAATTGTCGCAGGATACCTGGGGCACTCAACAAACAACGCAGCAGAGCTCTGGGGACTGATCCGGGGGCTGCAACTAGCAAGTGAACACGGATTTAATAATTTAGTGGTTGAAGGAGATTCACAGATCATCATCAATCTGCTATGGAGAATTCTAAATGGAGCAAACCTGGAAAAAATCACGCCCAGTTGGAGGCTTTCACGTGGCTTACAAATGCTTACCAACCTCATGAAACCAACACAGACAATCATCCCAACCCATGTCCGAAGGCAGAAAAATCAAGTTGCGATGAGCTCGCCAATCTAGGCACCACATGGAATGGTTCTGACCTCTTATGCATTTCTGCTGTGGAACCGGAGAATCCTACTCTCCAGCAATGCATCCGCAAGGCAGGTTTAGTCGACTCACCCCCGGATGGGGTGGCATTGCGTTCCACACAGCAGACAATGGGCGAAGGTACAGGGCGTCGTGGTACACCGCCACGTGATGGGCGTGTGCTACAACCCACCACCCTACCCAACGCATAAATGTTCATAACACTGAAGGGAGGGCACATTTATGCGACAGTCCTCTCCCCTCTGCTGCGAATTCGATTAAACTAGTTCACTATGCCTGGAGCGCATTTCGTTATGGTGATTGCAGAGTTCATCCCTGAGCAGTGCGGGCTCTTCTCTGTTCTCCTCCATTGGCACGAAGTGGCCTCTGCTTTTCTCCTCCATCGCCTGCCCTAAATTCCCCTAGCCAGCTGCATTAAGCTCTCAATGACTCGCCCCAGAGGCAGACCAAGGAGAGGCACTCCCCGGAAGCCTCGGCGGCCCTCGGTCACGCCTCCCAACTCGACTTCCACTGAGTCCTCCCCGTGTCATCAAACCCAGTCTCCTCCTGTTTCCTTGCGAGTTCTGCAATTCAATGCCATGGCTATCAGTCTGAGCACGCCAATTTCTACTCTGCGGCTCTCCCTGGACCCCTTAGCATTTTCCTCTAATCCCATGCCCTCTCACAACCCTTTGGGTGACAGAGGCAGCGATCCCCCTTTTCGTGGTGAATCCAAGAGGGAAGCTCGAAGTTTCTCTGAATCTTTTGATCGAGTGCGCGTCAAGGAAAGCCTGTATGCACTGCATGACCTGGTCTTCGAGCTGAGGCAAGAGGTAACGAACTTAAACTATCGACTCCATGCCACGGACGCTAAGGTGGCGAGCTTTCTCAGAATCATCTCGTCCCTGCATGAGGCATTGCTCTCCGAGACTGACAAAACTAGTTCAATGAAGGACTCCCCAGCAGCTAAGGATGCAGCTCAGCACGAAGTGCCACGTCCAGCAGGAGAAGAATGGAAGAAAGACGCGCACGGGGAAGACACCACGAAAGCTGAGCGCAATGAGGACGGTGGCAAGTAGTGGGACGATGGGCCGACGTACATTGAGGAAGAACCCTGCCCAGGAGACCTCTGCGCCACGTGGTCCGGCTACCAACCAGGTGTCTAATCTTTTAGTATGTTTAGTCTATAGAGTTTCCAGGTCTTGGGTGAAAAACAATAGTAATACTCTTTTAAATTATGACTTGTTTAATTAGTGGTCTAGATAGGCTGGCTAGACTGGTTTCCCCATGGCTGGGGCAGTCCAGTAACTGCAGCCTGGTTAGCTATGTATTTTGCCACTCTCCTTCAGATTTTGCAGTATTTTAATATAATTACTTACTTACAAAAAAAAAGTTTTTAACTGTTTATGTATTAATTGTTTATCTGTTTTCAACTTACATGATGAAATTAGTTCAAATATTTTTTGTCCTCACAATAAATGAATGGTTGTGATTTTAACCAATAACTAACTTGTTTTTATAAAGGCATAAGTTTATTTTTTCACATTTACTTAATCATATCAAAAAATTACTATGTTGGCTAATTGATTGTCATGTTTAGGTTATTAACAAAGATAGTGGAGTATGGGAATATGGTAAATATCTCACCTATATCTTTTAGGATTTGATGACAAATGCCATAATTCACCACATCCACTACCTCACCTATTTTTTTTTATGGATGGCATCTATCCACTACCTCACTTATTTCATTTATGGATGGATGACATCTATCATATTGTTGGTGGGCATTTCATATTATGGCCATTAACATGTTTACTTTTTTACATTTACCTAATCACATTATAAAATTACTGTAAGTATATAATTGCCACACTTAAATGATTAAGGAGGATTAATATATATGCAAGCCATATTTATATGATTAAGAAGCACTGCACACTTATCATGTTGAGTGCACGCATAGTTTTTGTTGTTTAAACCGTCGTCTGATGCCACGACCTACCCACAAACGTTTAATATTGTGCCATCCATTCTCTGAGTCGTTTGACCTCCTACGCACGTTTTTTTGCACCTCATTCCTTTCGTGCGCTTTCATATAGTCGATTCGTGCATTTGTTACCAGGTTATTTCATATGCGTTTTGATATAGTTGATTCGTTCATTTCACTATATTTGATTCGTGCGTGCATTAGTGCATTCCATTCATAGTCATTCCACTTTTACCATATTGCATGCACGCTCAGTTCTGTTGTTTCATATTTTATCTAGATTATATGTATTTCAAGCACACTGAATAGAACTATTACTGTTTCCATATAACATATCACACTGGGAAGAGGCGTATCAAAGAAAACCATCAATCCAAACCAGGTAACATCTGTAAAAACTTATGCAATTGCTCTCCCTGCTGATAGATTTAATTAGTACACAGTTATGCTTTAAACGATGTTGCAAACTGCGTATTAATATATTAATGTCCAGTTCCACTGTAGAATGAAAAACTGTGAATATCTGAAATATATACGCCAATTTGTGAATGTATAGTATCATGATACTGTGAATGTACACTATCATTACTTTATTAATGTCCGAAAAACTGTTTTAATATATTAAGTTCCAGCTATAAGCATGAATTAGGGTAAAAAAAACCTATCAAATTACTCCATGAATTAGGGTAGAAACAACATCAACTCCTTTGTAATCATTGAATCCTCACATTCAAGTCGTTTTGATTACGAGGGAGTCGTATTGTGCAAGTTAGTGCAATGTCCACTGTCTAATTTAAATGAGAGACATCCATCCATTTTCGCTTCAGTATGCATCGTATAATAAGAGTTTGGTGTATTTATCCTCTCTGATCGATTTCAGATTGTAGGACTGATTTCTGCGTTTTCCTATGGATGTTGCTAGAATCAAACTTGTGGGTGTTGCTAGAACTCAACTTGAACTATTGCACTTATGAATCCAGCGCGAAGACTGATAAAACCCTTGTAAAAAACCATTGGATTGCATTTCTAAACTTGTAAAATTGAAATTTTAACAGGGTAGAATTGTGGCTTTTAAATTCCAGCGATAACCATGATAAATTCTAGCGATAAGCATGAATTAGGGTAGAAACAACGAATCAAATTACTCCATGTCGTGACGCTCTACAAATCGCTCAGTGACGGGTAATTTCGGTAATTTTCCTGTCAATTCCATCCTTGGTGCCCAACATCAACTACCTTATAATTATTGAATCCTCACATTCAAATTGTTAATATACTTCTAGAAGTCTTATGCTTTTGTTCAAATTGAAAATTTGATATGAAATCTACAACTTGAGYGCTGATTTGAAGTGAAATCTCTTTTTTAATTTATCTATAATGGTGTAATCTTTTTTTATGAATATTTAATTTCACAATTTTAAGCATTGTTTTATTTATTTTCTCACAATTACACTTTAAAAATAAAATATTTTTGTACTCTATTTTCATGTCTTTTAATTTTTAAGTTTCCAGGGTATAAAACAGTCCCTAATTTTATTTTTTAAGTTTCCAGGGTATAAAACAGTCCGTAATTGGTAATGGAGTGTGTTTCGAAATTATATTGTTAATTTTTAAGTTTCCAGAGTATAAAATAGTCCGTAATTGGTAATGGAGTGTGTTTGGAGGTTATATTTTCAAATTTTAACTTTTCTTTAATATATACTTTTAAAATTTTGAATTGTTAATCTATTTCTTTATATTCTTAATTATCAAAATTTCATATTCATCCAAAACACAAATAAACTTGTTTTATTAAACTCGGAACCATTTATAAACATTTTATTAAATCAAAACTCTTTAAAGCCATTTATAATCTTTATATATATATATATATATATATATATATATATATATATATATAAATCAAATCACGTCAAGAAAAATATAATCTGCAACCCATCATGGATTCATAGAGTACCACAGTACTTTGAAGAGTCCGTGCGATGGTTACCTCATTAAGGTGAAAGAATATATTCTGGTGCCTAGAAAGTTTATATGCATTCGTGATGGCCTTAAATTGTTAGTTTACATTAGTGTAAATCATAAAAATGTTACTTTACATTATTCAAACGTTAGTTTACAATGGTTAGTTTACATTATTTAAATTGGAATTTTAAATATTTAGGTAAATTTAGAGTCTCATAATGGTTATCTCATTCATATTGATTATCATAAGATATCAAAATAAAAAGATACATAATTTATTATGAAAAATTAAGATTTGTTATTGAAAAAATAGAATTTATCAATAACAAACCCTATTTTTTCTTATCATAGTAAAATTCTAAATTTTCTTACAAATCCTATTTTTTTTTATCATAAAAAATCCTAAATTCTCAATAACAAACCCTAATTTTTCTTTTTCTTATCATAGTAAAATTCTAAATTTTCTTACAAACCCTATTTTTTTTTATCATAAAAAATCCTAAATCCTCAATAACAAACTCTAATTTTTCTTATCATAACAAGCTCTAATTATTATTATCATAAACAAACCTTAATCCCTAATTTCTCTTATCATAAGAAACCTTAATTCCTACTAGTAGTCCCTTTAATAGTAATTGAATGACTCTTTATCATAATCTTCACTTTCAAATCGTTATGATTACGATTAATCATAATTGATTGACTCTTTATCATAATTGCAATGAATGTTTATCATTATATATCATGTAAGCATGTAAAAGTTTGAACTACA
>ML777828.1:963201-1039931 GCA_009831015.1 Picea engelmannii | reverse complement strand
ATTTGCTAATTTTTGCTCGATATTTCATTTCCAAATATTTGCTAATTTGTATGTCTGAATGTTTCATTTGATAATATTTGCCAATATTCCGTTATTTCATATATTGTTTTTTCAATATTTCTTGCACGTACTAACATTCTTCTTGAAATTCTATCAGAGTGGTGATCGAGGCAAAGGCCTCATTCCTAGCATCGCATCGACCGAAAACGATGAATATATAAGCGATGAAGATATATTTGATTCTAGAGACCCCTTGCGGACAATAAAATTGTCCCTAAGAAAGGCCAATAGGAAATTCTGGGATTTGGTCGTTGTTGGGCTGGAAACTACTAAGGATTTCCAAAGGATAGTTGAATTACGCATTAAGATAAAAAAATTATGGGGTAAGTCACGGAATCTAACAATATCAATTTTTGGTTTTAAATTTTGTAATTTGATATATGCAATTAACACATATTTCTCATTGTAGAATTATGTTAGATTGATGAGAGGGGAAGGGGAAGGTCTTGGTAGTAGCAGCAGGATTGCAACAGTGAAACCGCATGGCCATGTAGCCACCAGGCTATTTTCTACCCCAAGTGTGTTTCCTGAGACCGATTCTATACCTTCTAGGGGTGATGCCATGCCCCCACAGAACACGCCAGATTGTGCAGGTGATGTACATGATCATGGAACTGATCACTCTTCCATTGATTGTTACCCTGATGCTACACGTATCCAAAGCACAAGAACAACAACGGTGTCATTTTTGGTCAACCAGGACATGGTTCCTCTAAAAATAGTACAGCTACCAGGTATTTAATATATGTCTTTATCGAGATTCCTATTATATAATTGTTTAAACAATCACATATTGGTGAGATTTAAATTACTAATGATGACGATGTTTTACAGGAAACAATGTGTTCTACAATAGTTTGCATGACTATGCATTAGAAATTTTGGGTCCGACCATTCGACTATGATGGAATCAACAAAATTCCAAACTGAAAAACCTTCTTATCTCTAGACTGGTTGGCGAGTTCGGTGACTCGTTCAATAAGCCAAAAGTCCTAAAAATGATCAGAAATCATTTGAAACATGTTAGAGAGGCGTATAGGAATAAATTAGTACAGGACCCCAAGTGTGAACGCCCTTTGGTTGTCCCCGAGAGGGAGTGGAAAGAAATTATTCTCGATGTAAGAGAATTAGCGATGAAAGCACAAGGGAAGAAACCACGTGGCCCTAGAAGGTAAGAGGTGTTTTCAATTTACTATGATGGTATTTTGTTTACTTTACGAGGAAAACAATCAATATCTAACATATTTCAAAATATTGCGTAGACTCCAAGACACTTCCAAGGAAGCAAAGGGAAGACAAGAAAAACACGGCCAACATAAATTGGGCCAAGGTGGTTACGAGAGATTGAAGGCATGGGTGTTAAGTTCCTAAACATTTTACTTTTTTTTTATCATCGTCACAAAATATGTAATTCATTGCAGCTAGTGACTAATGATTTTGATATTGCTCAATGCAAGGGGATTTTTTTAACGACCAAGCCACAGAAGAAGATCTAAAGTTCGGGTTCACACAGGGTTTTGATGGTGTGGTGGGGCGACGAAGAAGCTTTGGGAAATCGCCATGTGTCTCTCTGGAGGACATGGTAAATAAAATGAAATTATGAACTTGTCGATTAGTTTTTACTCATTGATTACTTGTAATGTAAAATATATTTTTTATTCATTTAAAATGTAAAATAATGTGTGTCTTTTCCACCTTCGTAGGAGAGTAACAATGCTACCAATGCTCCTGATGTACCGGCCGATGAACCACATCCCGACCCCCATATTGATTCAAGCATTGTTTCTGAAGGACCATTACATAGTGGTATGCGCGCATTTTAAATGTTTTTCCATTTTTCAATGAGTATTAATATTTAGGGTATATTATGTCCTAAATACTTATATTGTTTCATATGGCAGAGCATGTAGATGTCGATCGAGAGCAGAGATCAACAAGCGCATAAACAACAATGTGGCCACCAACTACTGTTTCTACTGCACCGACTAATCCAGGTATAAAACATTGTAATTAAATTGCCCTAGGAATAGTGAATAACAATATCACTTGATTTTTTTGTTGTTGTTGTAGTAGTGGATGCCAATGATGTGCATCCTCAACCTCCACGCTGAAATACTAGAAGTTCATCATGGCGTGAGGTGTTGAGTACTGATGATGCAACACTTCAAGAAGGCCCAATAATTGTGGGGGATCAGTTAAAATAAGATGATGACTTAATCTGTGCTTTCATGGAGACCAAGAAGAAGAAGAAGAAGAAGAAGAAAAACAAATGATTAGACATTTTATTATTAATATAAATCCAATATGTTTCTGGTCCAATGTAATGTATTTTGTTTTCCTACATGTCATGAATGTTATTTGCTTTCATGTTTTTTGTTTTAGCACATGGCAATGAATGTTTTTTGCTTACATTTAATGTTACTGTCATTTCTAATTATAGTTGTAAAATCTAGATAGATTCGGTATGGGGAAATGAGAGTGATGTGAGAGGGGGGGAGGGGCCAAAAGAGATTCCACCTTCATGTGGTTGGTACTTTTCAGTAGAGAATAATTTATTCTCGAAACGAAGAGAAGCTCATTTAGGTATTCATCTTTAGTCATTAATTTGTAGAGTTTGTTGCATCTTTAATTACTATTCTGAAATATAATTAAGTCATGTGATGAATCGCAGGATGGAGAGGAGCAACAATGGAGGAACCCCATCACTCAAAGGTATGGATCTTGTTAAGGATTGGTTTAAGGTGATTTTTGGTTGATTTATGACTATCATGATATTTCATAATGAATGTGGAGATCAATGATTTTTTTTAGGAAATTTGAATTTAAAAAGACAAAGTTATGCTGACTCCACGAGTGTTAAGGATGCATGGTGGTGGGCACAATACCCAAGGTATGTCTCTCTAGACAACATTGTTTCTAGCCTAAATCAATGTAGTACACACTGAACACAGTGACCCTGAGGTTCATCACCCTCTTCATATGTTTCTTGCTCCTCCTAGGAGGTTCGAACCTCCTAACCTAACCTAGGCTACCCCTACATACCTCGGCCTACCCTAAACCTAACCTACATCCTAAGCCTAGCAATCCTAGACTCTTAGTGGCCTAATGCAAGACATCTAGACCTAATCTCTATAGCTCCCTAAAGCTACTAACTTGGCATTCAATTGAGGACTGACATAACTATTACAAAGACAGTCCAACCATTTTAATGCTAGATATAGATTCACTCTGACACAGTCCCCCAATCTTTGAAGTTTTGGGGCGATTAATATATCATTTTATTTATTGCAATGTCTATAAAAACATACCATTGTAACTGACTAAAGCCAATAACTTGGATCATGTCCCTTCTAACTAGATTTAGATACTAAGTTCCATATAATTATACCTTGCAATTGTTGTTGTCACCATGTTTGTATGGGTTTGTTCTTTTGGTTACTTATTTATTAAATATTTCCTTGAGCTAATGATATAGTTGAACATGTGACAAGCACACAATTGTAATTATGTTCCCTATAGTTAAGTGCAACTTATAATCATTTATCATAAATAAGGAAATGATTTTTTTCTTAAATTTGGATTTGAGTCCTAGTTGATGCCATAATTTAGATTTATGTGATGTGTGGTGATTAATTGTAGCAATGGGAAGAACTTCTCATTGTTCAATTGAGTTCAGTAATGAGGTGTGTATTGTCTTTGTCCAGACTATGAATAGGATATTTAAAACCCACTAGGGTTATGAGGAGATCTCTTTCTTATCACAATTCATTTTCCACTACAAACCCCCTTCATGAAGCCAAACTTCAATCACTAGGTATTTTTAATTTCACCCATGGTTACATAGTCAAGTCCTCTCAAATCTGGACTCTCCCCTAAAGACATTGTCAGGCAATGAATTGACTAATCTGCGGTTGGTGACTCACCGGGGAAATAATCTTCTCCCTTCTCTACTTTTAGTACTATTTTTGTAGTGATATCAAGGGCTTCATCTTCTAACGAGGATGAGCATCCATTTTTCATGTTACATATGAAATTTCCATTTTTTCATTTCTCTTTTTAAGTAGTTTAACTTATTTTGTTTTATAATTTAGCTTCTAGTAGATGCTATTATGATCCCACAATGGGTCACTACTCAATTGTACTTTTGATTCCCATTGACCTACCTTTGAGGTCATTAGTGAACATTGATAAAATTATCATATATTGGTATTCTTACATTTCCCTATTATTGGGTACTTTCATTCATAAAAAGAAAATCTTAGAAATCAGGTATCCTAACATAAAAAAGGATCAAGAAAATTATTTCCAGTAAATCCATAATCATTCATTTGTAAAGAAAATACCCATTGCACCTTGAGAATCTCCCCAAAGGAAAGAAGCATGCCATACATTTAGTAAAATGGGGATCAAATTTTTTTGTAATTATTTATAATATTCATTTAAAGGGAAGCATTACTTAGGTCCAATTAATAATGAGTTGCTTATATTTCATCATGTTGAGAAGATCAAGAATTTCTACTTAGGTGGTGTTGACATTAATAATACACATTCTTGGTTTGAACACAACTTTATTGGAATGGTAAATATTAAAAGTGTTTCAAGGAATTTCCTTTGGACAACACTCTTTGTGAAGTTTTTTGTCCATATTCATTAGCAACCTACCCTAACCTAGCCACCACTCTAAACTATTAGAATCCTAACGCAAGATCTCTAGGCCTCTCTCCTACTATCCTAAAAACTCACGTCCATCCTCAGGACTTTCTACCATTTAACTGTCCTAGGCTATTTTTGCAGCCCCAACCTACCTAACGTTGACCTATTTTCATACTAGCTCACCCTAGGATATCTCCCCTTTCATGCCTAGGCCATTATCTCCCTAACGCAAGGCCAATAACCCTATCTCCTAAACATTTATACACCCCACAACTACCTACAGAAACCCTTACTACTGATTGTCTTGAATTCTTAATTTAAGACCCTATTCCACTTTGACACAACCCTAAAAACAAACTCACATACCTCATAGTCACTCTACCTAAACCGCCTCCCAAACTCTCCACCCAAAATCATAGTAAAACCTTCAATTATGACTGTGTGAACATAGTCATTCCCAGCCACATTTAATTTGTTTTTGATAGAGATAATTCATRGGGAACATAACCTACAATCTGCATACATAAGAAACATTAAAAATCTTAACTTGTGTGCATTTGGAGGGGTTACATATCATTTGCATTTGCATATTTAGGACAAGTAGAACTGATACATATTGAATTGAAGTCAAATAGATAGTCCCAACTTCTGATATGTAATGAAATGAGAAGGATACTATTGGATTATTGGATTGACACATATGAAACATTTTGTGGCTTTGAAATATTGATGTCTTGAAATTAGTTTGATCAAAGTCATAGATACTTCAAAGAAAATTAACATAATCAATTTGATCTTTTAGCATAAATGATCCAATCTTATCATCATAAGTCGAATTTGACAACCTGGAGAATTATTTGGCAGCTTGCTGGTGAAAATCACAGATTTCAAAATATGTCTTTGATGGCTGGGCAATTTCTATCAAGAATAAAGATGCCATTTGGGTTCATTCCCTAAACAYATGCCTTCAAAACTTGATGAAGAGGATGATCTAGCTTCTGATAATTATTATCTTTAATTTGCGATCATTCCCACAGATTCTGGAAACGGAAAAACGCGATCTGGGCAGAAAGAAGACCAATCTGGACTCTTCAGAGCTTTCGGTGGCTTACTAGTCGTGTATTTTGCCTTTTAGCCACCGAAAGTCAGAGTTTTTTGGCGGCTTACTAGTTGTGTATTTTTCCTTTTAGCCGCCRAAAGTCAGAGATTTTCGGCGGCTCATTAAACTGTAAATTTCACATTTAGCCGCCGAAAGCTAAAATTAACCTTTGGCCTATTTTTAGAGGTGAAATCCTCATTTAATTGAATTTATGTGAATTTGAGCCTTTCTCAAAACCTCTAAAACTTTAAGATTTAAAAATAACTCTTCTACCTAATGATCCTCTTATCATGTGATTTGGAAAATATTAGCAACTGATTTTTTATTGCTAACAGAACCCCAACATTATTCCTGTGTGAATGGCATATTTAAAAAAAAAAAAAAACTCAACATTAGTCGCTCTAGCAATGAACAGGTTTGTCGCTTGTATAGCCATTTGGTCGCTTGACTAAGTTTTCCAGGGTTGTCTTGGTCGCTCTTGTGACTAATATTAGTCGTTAGACCGACTAACATTAGTCGCTAGACCGACTAATTATGGTCGCTAGAGTGGCCAAGGTTATGTTTTCCTTAGAGATGCTAGCAAGGCTTGTGACTAAAGTGTTTCATTAGACTGACTAACATTAGTCACTAGGCTGACTAATTATGGTCACTGGAGTGACCAAGGTTATGTTTTCCTTAGAGATGCTAGCAAGGATTGCGACTAAAGTGGGTCGCTAGACCGACTAATCTTGGTGGATGGACCGACGAATGGTAACTTTTCTCTATTGTGTATAGGCTTCTTTTCCCGGTCGCTAGACCAGCAAAGATCCATGTGTAGTCGCTAGACCGACCAAAAAAAATCATCTTGGTTGCAACAACGACCCTATTTCGACGAAACTTCATCGCAAAAATGTTCAAATTTAGTAGTGGTTGAGTAATCTTTTTTGAGATTGCATCCCGCCAATTTGGAAAAAATTGTACATGCCACATTGTCGAAGCACCTCTTTGGCATCATCATCATCAAATATTGCACGATCAACTTCCGCATTCTCTCATTCCCTCTAATGAAAAAACATCCTGCTCAAAATCCATACGAAAGAGAGTTAAAATTTTACTTTTTCAAAAGGATTCTAGGCATCGATAGGATCCTTTTATAACATGCGTGGATATATGTGACTCGTATTTCTACCAGGCATGGACATTCGCATACCCCTTTGAGGAAAACCATAGATGCATAGATTCATGAGGGAAAATAGAGGGTTATCCCTCAATTTTTCATGAAAAGTGAAAGTTGAATGGATGAAAATGAAAAGAATGGTTTGAGCACTTACTTGGTCCAGACAGTGTGTGGTTTAGTTTCTCCAAGCTCCCATAATCTCCAAATGAAGTTACAAGGGTTTCTCCAAATTTGGTTAATTTTAGTTAAAATGATTAAAATGATATGGGAATATGGTAAAATTGCCTTATATATATAATTTTTTTGAAAAACCCACTTTCCATAGTTTCTTATTTTTCCATAAATTGAACTAATGTCAAGCTATATTGTAGTTTTTTGGTTTCCATTGCATGTTATAGAGCATTATTTTGGGTACTTTTGGTCTTTATATCGATTGACTGAGTATTTTTCAAGACTCTGGAAGGTGATGTTTTTGTATAACTCGCATTTAGAATAGATCTCACACATCTTCAATATTTGCATTAGCAGTTTCCATTGTTGCCTTAACCCATGGTCAATCCCACTAAAAAGTGACAATGCCTTTCTGTATGATCAAAATGTTCTTCGTTGATGGTAGAGCCTACCTTCCATGGATGCCCTAGTTTAGAATCCCTTTCTATATTTTGGCGCTCATACTGCAATTTTTATTAGGCTTGGGAGTCCTAGTTAGTCTTTCTATGACATTCTGCTCGAACTTCATTCTCATTTCTCAATCTTTTTTTGGATATTACCTACGAGACTCCCCCCATTATATGTTTCTCACAACAACATATTTTCTGACTCTTCGACATGGATTTTACTCCTTACTGGAATATAGTGTAGGCTTCATCTCACTTTCATAATGCATCCATCTTTTCCGAACACATATTTTCCATAGGGTCAACCCCATTCGTTCATGGCATTATACCTTTCCAGTTGCTTCAAGGTGTCGCTTACGGATGGTAGAGATTACTTCTCCATGGGTGTCCTAGTTAGTACATCACTGGCATTTTTGACACCTATGTTGTAGTTTCTCTGTAGGCTCAGAAGACCTCTTTAGTCTTGCCATGTCTTTGTGTCGAAGCCTATTGACTTCCTCTCAATATTTTTTTGGGTAAATCACCTTTGAGGGCTTCCAAACTTTGGTGAGTTGTAATTGCATTGCATGTTAACTGCTCACACTTTTAGGCCTAATGTCAGCTTCATCTTTCTCTCGATGAACAAGTTGCTTGTGCATTCCTATCATTTTTCAAACTTACAATTTATGCCTTTGAGACTTGACACCTTAAACCTGGAGGAAACAATCCCCGAGTGTCCTTATTCTACACATGCTTCCTTGCATTGAGCATAGGTATGTTTCTTGCGATTCAGAACTAGTTTTCTTTCCCGTGACACTCGTTTCCTCCATTGTACTATAGCATTATTTTATTCCTTTTCAGGCTTTAATAATATGAAAAAGACAAAAAAAAATTAAAAAATTAAAAAAACAAAAAGAAGGGGAAAGTATCTATCTTTTTTTATTGGCAATAGTCTTGTTGCCCTTGAAAAAATCACAATCTTGAGTCAGTATCTCCATATTTTGGGTTTAGTATGGCTTTAGGAGACTTTTCTCATTGTTGAGTATAATCTCTCCCAGTTGGTTATTCTTCCAACCATATGGAGTGTTTGTTGATGCCTCTTGCATCACCAATGTATACCAGTTTATAGTCATGTTTCCTAAGTCACATAATGTGTCGTGCTTTTGTTCAAGGGAAGTTTCAGCTTGATTTGACCATTATGTAGTAAGTCTCTAACCTTTCAAGTCGACCTTCCTGAGTTCCTCAAGTCCATCTCATTATCACAAGTATCTATGTCTCTTACTCGTGCTAGTACATAAGATCCTCATTGACTTCTAGCAAGTGGTTCTATGCTTATCGACTCTAACACATTGCTCTAAGAGTATGACCTAGAGTAGCACCCTGGGCATATTTCCATTATTGATAGGTGACATTGCATTTGATAAATGACAAACCATCATTGGTCATTTATTGGGTGGTTTTCTTTTTGTTCGATGTCAACAACAATCATCACACATAGGGATTCCTGTGGTACCTTGGTTTCCATTTGATCCCATTAGTGGATTCCTCGTCTTTGTCGGTACTCTTCATCATTGGATACTATTAAGAGAGTCTCTATCATGATTTAATTCCATTTGTTGCATGTTGGAGTCGTACCTCGGTGTGGTCCTTACAATTTGTTCGTCCAAGTCCTTCCAAATCTTTAGCCTTCTACTACCCCTTGTGCTAGATGATGGAGGATGCCTTAATGCCTTCCTTCCAGTGGATATCTTCCTATCGAATTCAACACATCTTGATATAGGATAGGGATCTATAATACTATTTGGTACCTTGGGGCTTACAGTCATCAGTGGCAGGTTCCCTTGCTATTGACAATGGGAATACATCAATGTCCCATGCTCAATAGATTCTACTAGGTGTTCAACATCAACTCATTTATTCACACTTGTTAGATTGTACCATGGTACCTTAACACCCATTATCATCATCAATAGGTTGTATTTCATTTGTTAACAATATACATCAATGATCGGTAATCAAATGGTGTCTCACTGTGTTCGACTCCAACACATCTATTCACATAGTATAGATTCATACCACAATGGATCGTTTTGAAGACTTCGGGTGAAGTACGAGCATCACATATTTTGTGCCCCTACCTAACATATATTGTACCACCCCACAGACATTAGTGCTTGTAGAGGATCAATTTGTTCACTCCATTGGTCCCAAATATCCTCTATTTTTTTATTTTGAGACATAGCTCCATTGTGTATTTATACGTGGCTATGATCAACTTTCACATGGATCCACTGTGTATTCCTCATGGCCATGCTTTCTACTTCATATATATCACATGGATCCACTATGTATTGTTTGTGGCCATGTAAATTAGTCATGCTTTCATATATGCCATGGATCCATAATGTATTTTATTTGGTGGCCATGCTTACATCACTCCTAAGCATGGGTATGCCTGACTTGGGATAGAGAATACTCTTACTTGATATTGGCTAACAGTTTATGTTTTTGGATCAGTTTTCTCGGGGACCTTCCTAGATTCCTTCATTACATTCTCACCTCTCAGAGTTATAATTTATTTTAGCCATCACTTTCCCTTCTGACCTCACAAATTAGGGGGCATTTATTATATCTCAAATTGCCACATATATGCATTTGTGACATGGTCCAACCCTTTTCCCTAGCTTGCTAATCAAAATCCCAACCTCCCTCATCAAATTCACTTAAAAAACATGACTTTTTCTTATATATGTGGGTTTCCTTTGTGCAACACCTGGACATCCACACCTTGCTATCTTGTAGCCTGCGGATGCCCTCAAAAAATGTGAAAAATAAAATAATTCCACATTTTCGAGCAAGGATTTTGGTTGGGCTCGTTTCCCAGCCTCCCTAGGCCCATACCAAATGGAATTCAACCTCCTTAACCTCTCAAGGATGGTATAAATGCACCATTGGGGGCATGGATGAGAGGAATCATTGAGGTGTGAGATCATGCCGAAAAAATTTAGCGAGCTTCCCTATACCCTTTCATTCTCTGAGTAGCATCCCATACCTGGAAACCCTTTTTCCAGTGTTCCTTCCTTCTCTATATAACTACAAGGTGTGTTTCTATTCCTATTGAGTTATCTCAGGAATAGCCTCACCGCTGAGTTGATGCTTGAAAGTATTTGGAGAAACCCAGGGCAGTTGGCTCCGAACTAGTACTGAAGGTTGAATCAAGTTGTAACTACCTTTCTCACATTGTTTTTAATAGAAGCGTTGTCTTTCCCTCCTATTCTGTGTTTATTGGTTCATTTTGATGTCATATGCCAATGTCTTTCCTATATATTTGAATATATGCACATGATATATGTTATTTGAATGTATAAGTACCTTGTAGCATCCTATTCTCGGTTTCTTATTGCAAGCTAGTTCCGACAGAGATTAGGAGCGCTTCAAGAAGTGAGAGCAGGGATTGACATTAAATGAAGGATCCAAGGTGTGATACCTTTTCTTCTTTCTTTCTCTCTCTCTCCTTATAAAGTAGTTATTTCTCGTATGCATTGATATAGATGGGGATGGGTTCTATCTTTTGAATTCGGTCTTGCTCTGTTGTGACTTGACCCAAGGTCATGGGGGAAATATCCCTTAAATAAGTTAAGAACATATAATGGAGGTGAATATGTGAAAAATAAATTTACTACTTATTACACTACATAGGGCATTCAAATGAAACATATTGTTCCATATAAACCACATCAAAATGTTGTTGTTGAGATAAAGAATCTCACATAAAAGGAAATGGATAATTGTATGATCCAATCTAAGGGATTATGATGTAGGAGAATTTAACCTCCAAAATAAACCTTATTGATTAGACCTAAGGGGTCTTTGAATTTTCTAAGGTATTCGGTTCCCTAACTTCAAATTATTGTAAAATTCCTCTGATTTATTGGATTATAGAAGAATTGAATAAGATAGGGTTAGTTGGATGAGATTAATGATTCTAGAATAGGAATTGATTTAGAGATTTTGATATGTAATCAAACCTTTCTTTGTTAATCATATATTGAGAGTTTTTAATATTTAGAGAGATATTAAGGTGAGGTGTAGATATCTTGAGGATTTTGTGGATCTAAGGGACCCTAGAGATTAGTTAGTGGAGTGGTTTTAGGATTTGAACCAATTATGTTATGAGAATCCTTTAGTTTTAAATATTGTAAGCCTAAGGGAATTAAGTGGACTAAGTTAGACAGAGAGAAGAAGAAGAGAGGAGCGAGTGAAAAAGGTCAATTGTGGCCAAAGGCCAAAATAAAGGCCAATTAAAAGTGAATCAAGCCAAGAAAGGCAGGAAGGCCTTTTGTAATCTTATGTACAATGAGTGGATTAATAGAAGATAACCAATGTGTTATTTCTTCATGTGTCGTTGAATGTATTTCACATTCCTTGTGATTTTTATGATGATTTATTGAATTTATAATCGTTAGCAGGTTTTGATAAATTCCTTGCCAGTCGAAAACAATCTTGTCAAATTGTTGGTTGTAGGTTTAAGGCTCAGATTGGCTCGCTAGAGGAATTTCAGGATCAAATTCCCTTTGGAATGGTGTAGAACCAATCAGATTATAGAGTCATAGCCATTGATCGTGATCGCTCAACAATATCAATGTTCTAGAGGTGAAATTGTGAACGTCGAGGAAGAATGATCATTGGATCAAACTAAAGAACAAGTCGTAATCATTGATTTTTTTCAAGATTCATGTCACCGAATCGAGCCAGGGAAGAATGACGTGTTCTCTGTAGAATATTCATCATTGATCACTATATGTTCAATGGTGATCCGAGGTTTGAATGACATCATGGAGGCAGAGAGTTCAAAGACTATCGGAGTTGTAGACAATCATAGGACATAGTTGAGGGGAGATTATGATCGATGGTGAAGATCTACTCAGAGTGAGTTAGATCAAGGGTTGTTCAAAGGACACATAAAAATTGACTCGTCGAGACCAAGTTCAGAGTGGAATAAATACGAGTGGATCATGATCATTGATCATGAGAGATCGATGGTGGAGGTCTATCCATCGAATCGAAGGTTATTCTCTTAAAGGTAGATAGTCCAATAAAACTAAGGAAAACCTTATAAAATCAATGGTGGGGATCTACTTGGAGTTGCTAGATCAACGACGGATATCTATTCAGAGTGACGCATATCGATGGTTCTAGAGGGGGACATGTGGTGGTGTTTTTATTGAAGCAAAGTCATCAGAGTAGTTCCAGTTCATCAGTGTTCTAAACTATCAGAGTGACTCACATTATTGGATTCCAACGGCGATACTCCGAAAAAGAAAAGTTATGATGATGACGCACTAGCACTTGGTCATAGATCGAGATCCTATGGGATTTAAGCACCCAAATTTTAGCGCTTGATTGTCAGCGCTTGGTTATTTATTTTTTCTCATGTGGTCAAAGAAATGATCTCTAGCATAAGGTTATAACACCCAGTCGCGTGGAGGATAAGGGGCTGAAATCCAAACAAAATAAGTGTTTGGGTTTAGAAAGGAAGGTTAGCACTATGACGAAGAGTGCTTAACATAAATACTCTATTTACAAATACAAATGATGGACTGACGAGTAACATATAGGTCAAGACTCTGTTAAAGGAGGATTTTGGGCCCGTATTAAGAGTTTGAGAGAAACTAGAGTGTTGAAGTTGCAAGCAAAGAATTCAAAACTATATATCTGTGGGTTTTAGACTAAGAGTTCACCATTAGATTAGACCTTCACTTTTTGTGGAAGCCATTAATTGTGCCAATTACATTGTCAATCGCACTCCCACAAAGGATTTAAAAAATATAACACCAGAGGAAGCATGGATTAAAATTAAACTAGATGTAATCCACTTCCATGTGTTTGGTAGTGAAGCATGGGCTCACATTATTGATGAGAAAAGGAAAGCATTACAACCTAAAAGTAAGAAGTGGATTTTTTTTGGATATTATGAAGATGTAAAAGGTTATAGACTTCTTCAACCTAATTCCAATGAAATCATTATTAGGAAAGATGTTAATTTTGATGAAAGTCTCTCATCTTGTGAGCCTAATTCAACATTTGTGCCATCTTTGACATATATGCCATATTCGCATCCCAAATTTTCTATAAGTGATCATGTTACAGTTTCTTCTTCATATGATGACAGTGAGGATAAAAATCCACCTTCCTTCCTCCAATTGGGTTCGTCGAACATGAACTTGCACTAGACTGTACCACCATTTCCCATATGGGTTTGTACAACATAAGAAGAAACTAGTAATCGTGTTGGTGATCTTATATATTATCATTGTACATGTTCACAGTTCTAGTGAACCTTCTCCATTTTTTCTCAAGTTTCATAGACTCGTGATCTAGAAACATTTGTAGAAGATTATGGCCATATAGATTGGGACATAAAAATGAATGAAGAATCACATTCCTTAATGGTGAAAAATACCTGGGATCTTGTACGTCTTCTAAAAAGAAGAAAACATGTTAGATGTAAATGGTTGTATAGAACTAAGTATGCATTAGATGGACATATTGAAAGACATAAGACCTGGTTAGTTTCCAAAGAAATTTTTGAAGCTAAAGATATTGAGTATAATGAAACATTCCCCCCCATAGCCTATAAGGTCTCTCCAACAGAGCCTTATAAAACATAAGTTTAAAAAAATAGAGAAATGCTAGATATGCTTGTAATTTCTGTGAAATTATTAGATATGCTTGTAATTTCATTTAGAGTTTGATATTTTCTGTTTTGTTTGGGTTTATTATATATGACAGCTTAGCCGAAAGAGATTTTCTCCATTTCAACATCTAACAAAGATATTGGTCTTTTGTGGTTATGCTTGTTTAGCTCGGGGTTATGTTTAAACAAAACGGATGAAATCGGAATATGGGGATTTGTTAATTTAGGACGCGATTGCTGATTTATTTTGTTTAAATTTGTTTTGGGTCGGGACTTTGTGTGTTTATTTCATGTTGGGAATAGATATTTATTTGCTTGTTGGGATTGTTCTTGATATTTTGTTGATTATATTTCCTAGATATGTTATTTTTCTTTAAAAGGCTTCGTAAAATCTCCCTGAGATTGGTGGAAAGAGTGCTTCAGGGTTTGCATATGACTCGAAGATTGTTAAATTAAGGCATCTACTTGTTGAATTAACTTGGAGGTTGGGCCTCGAGCCCACCATTTTTATTTATTATACAATTATATTTCAATATACACATAAGTCTATTTACTTAAAAACAAGTGTTTAAAATTTGTTGTTGTTTTTTTTTTTTGGGGCTTGCAGGTTGCTTGGAGCTTGAGCTCAGATTTATATCTAATTAAAGGGTTTCAAGGCCCCTTTTTCCCAGGATTTTCAGGTTGCAGGTTTTCGGGGCTACTTTCAATATATATTTACCCTATACAGTTTATTTAGGGTTTCAATATAACTATTTTAGGGGTTGTTTAAATTTATGGGTTGGAACAGTTCCATCCCCGAACTTTCCTTCTTACATGTTGGTAGGTGGGTGGGCCTTGGTCCAAGATTTTAAACCAGAGCTCTGATACCATGTGTAAGGTCTCTCCAACAAAGCCTTATAAAACATAAGTTTAAAAAAATTGAGAAATGTTATCCTAACTTCTTTACAATTTATTATTCAGCATATAACCATTCGTTACTAAGCATATAACCATGTTCAGTGGAATTAAAATTTATGAGCAGCATGATAATAAACCACATATTCAGCATAGTTGTTATGAACAATATCTAAATAATGAACATGAACAACATAACAATAGTGAACACATCATAATAATGAAAATACCTCAAACTGATGCTATTCTCCAACTCTATCCAAGCTCCAACTCTGTCCAAGATGAAGCTCTGCCCAAAACTGACTAACCTTCCAGCTAGCTAGAAATAGCTTATCTGGCTCCCTAGCTCCAGGATTCCTTATGGTTTCCTGGCCCCCGAGCCCAAAATTCCCAGCAACAGGTGTCCCCCTATGAAAGTCCTCAAGTAAGCTCCTCAAGCAAGCTACCAGTAAATCCAAAAATATAGATTCAGTCCCCCAAAACTCCCTCCCTTCCTTCTCCTTCTCTCCTGTGAAAATATTACCCCCCAAAACAAAGAAGACCCCCTTCCCGAGTGTTTCCCCTTGCCTTATCCTTCTTTCCCTCATTATTAACCGCCTTATCCCCCCCATTAAGTCTCAACCACCTTATCCCCCTTTCCATTAATGGGTCCATCTACCAATACACTAAGTCTCCAAAATGAAAATTAATAATTTATTAAACTAAAATTCATTAAACAAATATTTAATCATGAAATTAATTAATTGAACTAATATTCATTAAACAAGTATTTAATCATGAAATTAGTTGATTAATTAATTAAACTAATATTCATTAAACAAATATTTAATTAATTACGTAGGGTTGTTACATACACCCACCCTTTAGGAAACTTCATCCTGAAGTTAAATTATTTTATGATACAAGGGAAATGACACATGGTTCACACATTCATATCCAATAAACAACATTATCAGTAAGTAAGCCAAGAAAACTCATATATACTAGTGTACATGTGCAAGAAATGCATGTGTAGCTAGTACATACAAGTCTCGTGCATGTACTAATAACAATAACTATCACCTCTATAGTAATTTTTGTATGCATCCAATCCAATCAACAAGACTATTCATTTTATAAAAGATAATAAACCAATCAAATGTTTGTGAAATCCCTTAATTACAATAATCTAGCTTAACAATGTTATTTAGACAATTGTAGTTTAGTTAAGTAATTATGAATATACATATATACACATTTTCTTTTCAGAAGGAAAAACAATAAATTCCACCATACGGCAAATCTCTATACACTCTCAACTATTTCTATTCATCCTTCCTCCCTAACTTACTTACATCTTCCATTCCTATCCTTCCTCTGTTGGATTATCTTGGAGCGTCAATTATATTGACCTAACTCCAAATAGAACCCGTAAGCGGAAGTGTCACTATCTTGACTAAGCTTCCCTAGCAGACAACTGACAGTCATCATCACACGTCTAGGGGAGCGTGAGCTAACACCGTCCTCCCATGACTCCAGGTTTCGGAGGATACACGGTGGGAAATTCCTCCACCCCTCCTAATATGACTAGGGTCCACACCCTATAATGGAATATACAGTGGCACCGTGTTGCTGGGAATTTTGTCATCGTTTATTCATTTTTTGGGCAGTCTCACCACCTGAAAACCTGCACTGGTCCATATATCATAACAATGCATTTGTACCAATATAATTTCACTTACAAATATTCATACCATATTGTTTCTCGGTCGGTGGTCATGAAATCCACTTTTATTACCATTATCCCTTGGCTATTCCATAGCCTATTGACCTACAAATTAGTCTATAACACAAACTCATACATATCTTTGCATTATCATCATGTAATTGCATACAACCATAATCTCAACTCGGTATCCATGTACCAACAACTTTAATATCAAAGTTTTCAAGTTAGAAATAGATCTCATAATATCCCCATAATTCAATTAATGTTACCCGTTCATAGAATTTTCATTTACATAATAGCTTGCATCATATCCACCATCATTCAAATAATGTTAACATTCATAGATTTCACATTCACATAATAGATTGCATCATATCCATAATCCTTCAAGTGACATTTAAACATTTATAGAATTTACATTCATATAGTAGGTTGCATCATATCCTTCATCATTCAAATAACATTTAAACGTTCATAGAATTTACATTTACATAGTAGATCGCATCATATCCATCATCATTCAAGTAACATTTTAAACATTCATAAAGGTTCATACGTCTTAAAAGTTCAAGTGTATCATTAATATTTTCACTATGAATAGAAAATAAAGGTGATTAGCCCTCAGGTAATCCTAGTTGTCTAATTCAAAAGGTGGTGTTACATACACCCAACCTTCGAGAAACATATTCTCGAGGTGGTCAAAAAAGTGAGGGATAATCTCATCATAATGTCTCGGCATCCTCCCAAGTAGAAGGTCCTGGACTATACTTGTCCCACTGGACCTTAACTTGGTCTACCAGACGGTTCCTAAGCTGTCGGACTCTACAGTCCAATATGCGTAATGGTTCAACCGTGAGGGTTCCTGCGTCTGATACTTGAAATTCCTTCCAATTTACTTTATGTGATTCATCAGCAACATAATGACGTAGAATAGATACATGAAAAACATTATGAGTTTTATGCAAGTGGGGTGGCAGTACGAGACGATAGGCAACGGGTCCAATTTTCTCTTGGATTTTGAACGGTCCTATAAATCGAGGTGACAACTTTGTCCCCTTCCCGAACTGAATGGTACTCTTATTGGGTCTGATATGAATGAAAACTTGATCTCCCACTTTATAACTTCGGTCAGTCCTATGTGCATCAGCTTAACTTTTATGTCTATCATGTGCTTCCTTTAGTCTCTGTCTAATCTGTATCACCTAGTCCTCCATCTCTTGAATCAATTCTGGCCCAACTGTTACTCGATCTTCTAATCTTTCCCAACTCAACGGTGTTCTGCATGGCCTTCCATACAGATCCCCATAGGGTGGCATTCCGATGGAGCTATAAAAACTGTTATTGTAGGCAAACTCTACTAAAGGTAGGTACTTCTCCCAATGGGTTTGATTATCCATGACATACATCCTAAGCATGTCTTCCATAACTTGATTCACTCTCTCAGTTTTCCCATCTATTTCGGGATGATAAGTTGTGCTTAAGTTCAACTCAGCCCCCAACGCTGACTGCAAACTTGTCCAAAATCTAGAAGTGAATCTGGAGTCCCTATCTGAAATGATCTTTTTGGGTATCCCGTGAAAACAGATGACCTCACTTACAAACACGCATACCGCATCAGTGACATCATAAGTGTCTCTAACCAGAATAAAATGAGCACTCTTGGTCAACTTATCAACTATCACAAGAATGGCATTGTGTCTATGAGATGTGAGCGGAAACCCCACAACAAAATCCATAGAAATGACTTCCTACTTGGACATAGGAACATCATGTGGTTGTAGGAGACTTGTCGGATGATGGTGGTCGGCTTTCACTTGTTGACACTCTAGGCACTTGGCGATGAAATGGACTACATCGCACTTCATGCCTACTGAGAAGAAAAGCTTCCTCATGTCTACGTACATTTTCTTCACATCCGGATGCGCACAATAAAGTGCTCTATGGGCTTCCTTCAATATGATGCTTCAAATATCCCCACCATTGAGGATGTACATCCTTCCTCAATATCTTAATAGTTTGTTTGATTCTAGGATATATCCTTCATACTTTGGATCTAATTGCCTCCCACTCTGAAGGTTTGAAGTAACCTTTAAATGCCAACTATCTCCAAGGAGTTGCATCAACACACGTTCCTTCAGATTGACTTTTAAGGGTACCAAGGAGAAGACATGTGGTCTCCTGCTCAAGGCATCTACGATGACATTTTATTTCCCCTTGATGTATGAAATACTAAAATCATACTCACTCGTAAACTCACTCCATCGCCTCTGCCTGGCATTAAGATCCCTTTGAGTGAAGAGATGTTTTAAACTTTCATGGTCCATTTTGAGCTCAAAGTTTCGCCCCACTAGATAGTGCCTCCAAAGTTTCAGAGCTAGCATTATAACTGCCAACTCCAAATCATGAGTAGCGTAAAGCTCCTCATGTTGCTTCAACTTCCTGGATGCATACGCTATCACTCCTCCATCCTTCATTAGCACGGCCCCCAACCCTTGCTTTGAGGCATCCGTGCAGATTGTGAAGTCTTTTTCCATATCTGACACTCGTAGAATTGGTGCACTAGTTAGTAACCTCTTAAGCTCGATGAATGCCCTATCACATTCTTCTATCCATTCATACCGGACCCCCTTGCGCTGCAAAGTGGTGATGGGTTTCTCTATTTTAGAGAACCCTTCCACAAATATCCAATAATAACCTGCTAGCCCCATGAAGCTTCTTACCTCATGATCATTTTTCGGCACTGGCCATTCCATAATGGCCTTTACCTTTTTTGGGTCCACAAAGATTCCTTCACCAGAAATGATATGACCTAGATAGTGAATTTCTTTCTAGAAGAAAGAACACTTCGACAACTTCCCATACAATTTGTTCTCTCTAAGGAAGGAAAACACTACTCGCAAGTGTTCTTCGTGTTCTCTTGCGTTCTTGGAATAGATGAGGATATCATCTAGAAATACTTGTACAAAGCAGTCTAAGTATTTCCGGAATACACCATTCATGAGGCTCATGAATACTGTTGGCGCATTGGTCAATCCGAAAGGTACTACAATGAACTCGTAATGCCCAAACCGAGTTTGAAAGGCAGTCTTAGGAATATCTCCTTCCTTAATCCTTAACTGGTGATACCTTGATCGCAAATCAATTTTTGAGAATATCGCTGCTCCTTTCATCTGATCAAAGAGATCATCTATTCGTGGCATTGGGTACCTATTTTTCACTGTAGCACAGTTCAATTCCCTGTAATCTATACATAGTCGTAAGGAACCATCCTTCTTCTTCACAAATATTACTGGTGCACCCCAAGGTGAGACACTGGCCTTATTAGCCCTAAGTCGAGTAGCTCTTTCAACTGCATCTGCAACTCACAAAGTTCTAGCGATGTCATCCTATACGGAGTCTTGGAAATTGGTTCTACACCAGGTTTTAGCTCAATAGTAAAATCAAGCTCCCTCTCAGGAGGTAACCCTGGCAATTCGTTCGGAAAAACATCCCTAAACTCTAACAATATTGGGTACTGATCCAAGGAGGGTCCTTTCCTTTCATTCACTGCTTCCACTACATAAAGTTGACACCCTTGCCTCATGCACCGCTTAACCTTCATATTTGAGATAAAGTGTAGAGACACCTTTCTCCATACACCATGGATATCTATTGGCCTTCCTTCATCGTCAACACAAAGCACCCTTTTTGCAAAACAATCTACCATAGCTCGATGGGCTTCTAACTAATCCATTCCAATGATTAGGTCATACGTCTCGAGGGCAGTGACATATACCTTCAACCTGGTAGTACACACTCCCAGGTCTACTAGATAATTATTAGCGCTAGGTCCTACCACTTGTTTTTCCCCCGAAGCCATCTTGACTTGTTAAAAGTCGTCATGCTCATAGGCTGCCAACCCACTCTTTTCTAATGAAGAAGGTGCAATGAAACTATCTACAGCACCAGAATCAAATAAAATTTTAACATTGATATGATTTAGCGTACCTAATGACTCCACCACCGTGGATTGATGTTCTTCTTGGAAATTATTAACCACTGTGTAAATCCGGTGGCTACCACTTACTCTTCCCATCGAGGCCTTTCCTTCTCTATGCACAAATCCTGCTTGCAACTCTGGGCAGTCACGTTGGTAATGGGGTCCTCCACATCCCCAACATGTAACACGATATTGAACCTGCGCACTGCTCTGTGACGGTCTCTGAAATGAGTTCCTTCCCCTGGAACCCCTACCCCTACTAGATGCTCCCTGAGAAGGTCGTGAACTTGCCTGCGTTGTTGGTGATGAGCGGGATGTTGCACTTGATGCCATTGAAATACCTATAGCAATTTTCCTTGGTGTGACTCTATTACCTTAAGGAGGTGGCCTAGACCTCCCTCCCCTGGAGAAGGTCCTAGGGGCCTTCCCCGTGAATCCAAGATGATGTGGGAAGGTCGATCTCATACCTCTGTTTAAGCTCATGTGTTCCTCAACATAACGTGCATTTTCAACTGCTTTCACTACTAAATACAGTTTCCACATCATTACCATGGCCCTTATCCTAGGGTTTAACACATAGACAAAGCGCTCTTCCTATCGTTGATCATTATCCATGTACGAAACATATTTTACCAACTCCATGAACCTGATTTCGTACTCTTCCACAGTTTTGTTTCCCTGTACTAGAGCATGAAATGCTCCCACCTATTGTTCCTAGTAGTAAGCTGGTAGATATTTCCTTCAGAACCTTTCCTCAAAAAGTTCCCAAGAAACGGTGTCTAGGGTAAGGTGCAACTACTTCTCTAGGTTGCCCCACCCGTTCAAGGCATTGTCCCTTAACTGAAAGATTGCTATTTTTTCCTTTGATGTGGATGCATAGTCTCTTATGGAAAAACATCATGTCATTCCTTCCAATCATGCCTCTCCATGTTCACTGGCACGACCCCCGACGAACTCTGGAAGTTTGATCTTCTGCAGTTTTCTAGTTATGTCCTTGGGTGGAGGCCCTCCCCCTAAATCCCTCGATGCTTCAGGATTACCCATTCCAGATGGTGGGGGATCCACTTCGATCCCTGTTGGCTGACACCACTTTAAAGTCTCATTTATGGCCTCCAAAGACCGCAGAAGGAGAGATAATTCAGGCGATGGTGGTGGCGGCGTTGGTGGTCCTTGCAATGATGCCCCTCTGCCTTGATTTCCTCAAGTCCTAACCATCCTATATAATTGAATCTGCATCAACCAAAATTTTTTCAGGGAGAGTCTAAGGCAATTCACATTTGTGCAACTTAAACTTGAAAACATAGGGTTAGGCGTAAGGTTTTTTTTTACTTGTTTGTAAACAGACGTTACTCTCTTTAGGGTAAGTGGCTAGGTTAGGGTCAAAAGCCTCTAAGCTCGATGTCTTCACCTAAGAAAAATATTGACTCTCTCACCTTAATCAACACATTTAACCTATCATTACTATGATGGCGCAGTGGTATACGGTCTTTGGTGAAAGCTCTATACTCGGTGGATAGGTCGTCGGTTCAAAACTCGTCTACTCCAGCAGAAATTTAATCTAATCCAAAAATAAATTTTATTAGTATCATAATGTTATGTTAATTATTAAATATGTTAATGTTAATTACACATTTAATTAATTATTCATTCAAATCACTAGTTAATTAATTTTTGAATGATTAATTAATTACTATTATCAATGCTTTGAAATAAAATTAAAAATTGAAATTAGTTATTTAAAATTAAAATTAATCATTTAAAATTTAAATTTAAAACAAAAAAAATGTTTTAAATAATTAAAACCCAAAGGGTTAGAATAAAATCAAAGTAATTAAAATAAAATAAAATAATAATAGTAATGATAAAATATTTTAAAATTAAAAAAATAAAATCAAAGCCGAGGTGGGTCCTCGTGTGAGGTCCACTTGCCCCCTGCCTCTTTTCCCGCTTGTCCAAACATACAATAAAATGATAATAAAGAAAAACAACTACTCAAACCCTACCAAACCCTAATCCCGAACTTACTCCTACGTTTTCTAACTCCAACACATGAGGTTTTCCCTATTCTTGCCACTCTGCCCATGGTCTTTCTCTCATGGCTTCTCCTTCTTGGGAATTTGATGGCTCGTGGCTTGGGTGCTGGTGGCAGTGGATGCCATTGCCATCGCTTCAGTGCAACATCATACCTAACCGAAGGTTGTGGATGCCGACGGAAACGGGGTGGGCAAAGGTTTAGTTGACGACAAGATTTCGATGGCTCATGGTTTGGGGCTTGTGCGATAACACAGAGCCTATGGAACTTTAGGCATCGAGGAGGTCGTAGGGTCGACTCTCTTGGTGCTTGTTTTACTTTGTGCGATAGGATTTGACTTAACTTGTGTTGTGATGCATGTGCTAACTCGTGGTCTTGGCGCCTAGCGTTGGTATTTGCATTGGCAGAAACACTTGGGCGCGTTGGTTAGGGGACTCTGTCCAAAGCTTGGGTAACCATTGTTGGCGCGTTGGCTATTTGGGCCTTTGTGAAAGCTCTACGCTCCTGGCTATCGATCGTTGGACTCATTGTGCAAAATGAATTCCCCTTGTGGGCTCTTTCTTGTGGTTCAATGCACTGGTATATGGTTGGAAAGAAGCTCCCCTTTCAATGTCTCATAAGGGAGATATTCCAGGACTAGAAGACCGATCTGAGGTTCCTGTCTTCTGCTATGGCGGAGTTGCAAGAGGCGGTAGAGGCCTACTTGGTGGGTCTGTTCGAGGACACCAACCTATGCACCATCCACATAGAGAGGGTTACCATCATGCCAAATTGAAGATTTGGTAGCCTACCTATGCTGTAGAAAAGTTGTTTCTACTAGAGTCGGAGTAATACCTTCAAGTTACAGCAGGGAGGAAAACATAGAATTTATGCATTTCTGTGAAATTATTAGATATGCTTGTAATTTCATTTAGAGTTTGATATTTTTTGTTTTGTTTGGGTTTCTTGTATATGATAACTTAGTCGAAAGAGAGTTTCTCCATTTCAACAGCTAACGAAGAGATTGGTCTTTTGTGGTTATTCTTGTTTAGCTCAAGGTTATGTTTAAACGAAACAGATGAAATCAAAATATGGGGATTTGTTAATTTAGGAGGCGATTGTTGATTTATTTTTTTTAAATTTGTTTTGGGTTGGGACTTTGTTTGTTTATTTCGAGTTGGGACTAGATATTTATTTGCTTGTTGGGATTGTTCTTGATATTTTGTTGATTATATTTCCTAGATATGTTATTTTTCTTTAAAAGGCTTCGTAAAATCTCCCTAAGATTGGTGGAAAGAGTGCTTCAGGGTTTGCATATGACTTGAAGATTGTTTAAATTAAGGCATCTGCTTGTTGAATTAACTTGGAGGTTGGGCCTCGGGTCCACCATTTTTATTTATTATACAAATATATTTCAATATATACATAAGTCTATTTACTTAAAAACAAGTGTTTAAAAATTGTTGGTTTTTTTTTTATCTTGGCTTGTAGGTTGCTTGGAGCTTGAGCTCAAATTTATATCTAATTGAAGGGTTTCAGGGCCCCTTTTTCCCATGGTTTCCAGGTTGCAGGTTTTCGAGGCTGCTTTCAATATATATTTACCCTATACAGTTTATTTAGGGTTTCAATATAACTATTTTAGGGGTTGTTTAAATTTATGGGTTAGAACAGTTCCATTCCTGAACTTTCCTTCTTACATGTTGGTAGGTGGGTGGGCCCTGGTCCAAGTTTTTAAACCAGAGCTCCGATACCATGTGTAAGGTCTCTCCAACAGAGCCTTATAAAACATAAGTTTAAAAAAATAGATAAATGCTATCCTAACTTCTTTACAATTTGTTATTCAACATATAACCATTCATTATTAAGCATATAACCATGTTCAGCATAATTAAAATTTATGAGCAGCATGATAATAAACCACATATTCAGCATAGTTGTTATGAACAATATATAAATAATGAACACGAACAACATAACAATAGTGAAAATAGCATAATAATGAAAATACCTCAAACTGATGTTATTCTCCAACTCTGTCCAAGCTGAAGCTCTACCCAAAGCTGATTAAACTCCCAACCAGCTAGGAACATCCTATACGGCTCCCTAGCTCTAGGATTCCTTACGGTTTCCTGGCCCCCGAGCCAAAAATTCCCAGCAACAGGTGCCCCCCTATGAAATTCCTCAAGCAAGCTGCCAGTAAATTCAGGAATACAGATCCAGTCCCCCAAAACTCCCTCCCTTCCTTCTCCTTCTCTCCTGTGAAAATATTACCCCCAAAAACAAAGAAGACCCCCTTCCCGAGTGTTTACCCTTGCCTTATCCTTCTTTCCTTCATTATTCACCGCCTTATCCCCCCCATTAAATCTCAACCACCTTATCCCCCTTTCCATTAATGGGTCCATCTGCCGATACACTAAGTCTCCAAAATGAAAATTAATAATTTATTAAACTAAAATTCATTAAACAAATATTTAATCATGAAATTAATTAATTAAACTAATATTCATTAAACAAGTATTTAATAATGAAATTAATTAATTAATTAATTAAACTAATATTCATTAAAAAAGTATTTAATTAATTAAGTAAGGTTGTTACAGCCAAAATGATTTCCATGCACCTTGTTCTAGCCCTTGCCACCTCACATAAATGGGAGGTCCATCAGATGGATGTTAAATGCACCTTATTGCATGGGGATTTGCAATAATAAATTTACATGGGAAAACCTCTTGGCTATGTTGAAAATGACTCTAGCCTTGTTTTTCACCTTAAGAAATCAAGCAAGCTCTTCAAGCCATTCTAAAATGGATAGGTTTTTTCTTGACACCCTCTTTTCTAGATGTGATTATAACCCAATGTCTATACCAAGAAAGTAGGAAACCATCTCATAATACTTGTTCTTTATGTTGATGACCTTATTCTCGCTGGTAGTGACCCCAATATTTTAAACCATGTGAAATTCATCTATAAGAAGAAATTTTAAATGACAAAATTAGGTTATTTGCATTACTTCATTGGCCTCCAAGTATTGCAAACCAAGGAAGGAATTTTCATTTCCTAGTCTAAGTATGCATGTGACCTTCTCTATCACTTTCACATAGAAGATTGTACACCGACCCCTTCGCCTTTTCAGTCTAGAGTCAAACTTACTGCCACCTGTACTACACCCGGAGTAGATGTCACTGTGTACCATCAGTTAGTTGGGAGCCTTTTGTATTTGCATCATACCCATCCTGCTAAAAAAAAAATATTGGTCTTGTTTCCCAATATATGTAAACACTCCATGAGATCCAAAGCCATTAGAAAGAAACAAAAATTATTCTTTGGTATATATGAGGAACATTTCAGTTTGGGATACATTACAATTCAAGGGGGGATACTTTGTTGGCTAGTTTCACTAATTATGATTGGGTTGGTGACCTTATGATTAGAAGTATACATGTTATGTTTTTAGTCTTGGTTACGAACATATCACTTGGGCTTGTAAAAAGCAATAGGCTATTTCTTTTTTTCTTAGCATAAGTAGAGTATTTACCAACAATTAATGTAATTCAGGAGGCCTTGTGGATTTGACAAATCCTTTTAGAGTTTGGATTCTAGCAGTAACATCCAACCATACTCCAACATGACAATCATAGTGCAATAAATCTCACCAAAGATCCAATTCAACATCATAAAAAAAAAACACATTGAGCTACACACACACTTTATTAGAAAACTTATTCAAGATCACATTTTTGAATTTCTCTTTTTCCCTACAAATGATTAAGTTGCAGAAATTTTTACAAAGTCTCTTACAGAAGTGAATTTTCCAAACTTTGATCTATTTTAGGAGTTCATGATGTTGTCATCTAAGGGGGACATGATCTAATGCATCCTTCCTTCTCATATTGTGTCACCTTTGTAAATCCTTCAATCCTATCCCAAGTTTTTTTTAAGGGGGGATGCTATGATATTTAGACACGTGGGAGTTAGTTAAGATCAACTTGGTCTAATGTGTCTTTAGGTAAAGCATGTTTCTTTAGGGTGTTTCCTTAGTATGAATTAGTATGCATTTGTAGTTACGTAATTTGATAGTCATGATATGATCTAAACATAAAGTGATCCAATGGTTCATATTCTCCTCAATATTAATGGATATATTGATCCATGTCTTAACACCCAATTGGTCCATGATCTCTATTTAAA
This sequence comes from Picea engelmannii, assembly GCA_009831015.1. Taxonomy (NCBI): domain Eukaryota; kingdom Viridiplantae; phylum Streptophyta; class Pinopsida; order Pinales; family Pinaceae; genus Picea; species Picea engelmannii. The sequence continues at coordinate 1,012,890 of ML777828.1, read as the reverse complement.
AAACATGGAGGTTCATTTGATGATGATCAATTGCGAGAAACTCATATGTAAAATTCTTTTGTTTCTCATTAATATATTTCCTCAAATGACCACATCAGTTGGGGTCATGGATTGTTTCTCTCTTTGAGGATTTTAACCACGTAATACACTGGTGTATTAATATTTGATCTATTTGTGTAAGTGATTGCTTAAGGTGTTCTACATGTTTGGAAATACCATGTTGTTTCAAACAAATTGGTTAAATAATATTGATTTCACTTTTTCTATCACTGTCAATCCAAATGTAAAAAAAATTCAAACTGCATTAAATGTTCCATTGTGGCCGTGTACTACTGATATGATAATAAAATTAAGGTCCATTTATAGTCCTTCCATTGATTATGGAAGGATGACTTGAAAAATTATTAATCGTCTAAATCATTTATTTGTTTACCATAGTTGATTGAGTAACCAAAGGAGGAGGGTACCAAGGATGGCTCAGGAGCAATCTAAATAGGTGTAAATTCGATTATTTCTATTGACATTTTGTGATACTTATGTTATCAATCTATGCTAATATGTTTATATTGCACACATATATGCTTTCAAGAAAGCGAATCAAATTACATCTAGTACAACAGGTTTTGCATAAGCTATTAACTAGTGGAGCGTGGTATGTGTATGTATATATTTCCTCATTTCCTTTTGGTATTGTTATTTTTAAAAAATGTAGCTTCTAATATTAACAATGTTTGTACTCTTCCTATAGATACCAACTCCCTATGTACCTAATGAGCCTCATGGCCTCTTTGGTCAGTCTTGGGTTGCAAAAGATGAGTTGATAGAGGGGAGCCAAAAATTGATCACAAATCATTGCATAATGTCTCTTGTACTTATTTTCCCAAAGAACTTAACAATACACATGCACTGGGGACTCTGAGATATGCCCGCTCAAATTTACAGCTAAGAAAACATTTGTAGCACAAATCACATCCATGAGGTAAGAGGCCATATAAAATTTGGGTACCACCCCTAGCTTAGATTTGGCCTTTTTCACTCTTTCTATCATTCTATTTAAGGAATGTGAAAGAATAGTTTCTCAATTGGACATATGACCAGTGGTAACCACTGTGTATGCCAATGGTAACCATGCATCTTTGAAATGTCTGCAATCCTTCTCACCATATAACCTATATATCATATCCCTTATGTACACATAAGGCTCCCTCAAATTGGTAATGGAATATATCCCATCACCTTTCTTGAAAACCCTATTTTCCTTAACCCACCAGTTGTAGAGGATCTTCTTCATGTAATGTTCTTCATTAAATTGATCCACAAAACCTTTGACCATGTATACCTCAGGTTGTAGTAGCTTGTAATATTTCTATAGCTCATATGGTAGGTAGGAACCTATGCATTTTCCCTACTCATTTAAAATAGTTCTATTGTATGTGTTAGCATGTAAGATTATCCAATCCAAATCCTATGAACAAGGCATGATTGGTGTTCTCACTGCAATAGAATGCAGGTAGGATTTTATTATATTGATAAAGACCATATTGTCTACCCCCCTCATCTCATGATCACTAGGGGGTGCTACGTTAGGGTTGTCCTCTATTTGAAATATTTTATACAATTCTTCCCATCCCAGGAAAGGGAGTTGAGAACCTATAATGGCATCAATATCCTTGAAGATAGGTCTTGGTGGTTCTAGCTCTAGTTTGGGTATTTGGATGACTGGAACATACTCCTCTGAAGAGGTTTCAACATCGATGGGTATTTGTTGTGACTACTCTATGTGCTCCATAGGATCTTCCCCTTAGGGGATTTGTTGGGCATGTTGATGGAATCCCTCCTTGGAGACATTATGTCTAGAAGAAGAGTATAAATATCATTGTTTCCTCAATTTATACAACATCTGATTCTTTCCTGAATTGAATTAATTCCAAGAGATAAAATCATGATAGCTTGAACATAAATTGAGAAGAGGAGGATATTATGTGTTTTACTTTCAAAGATAGAACTTACTATTTTCAAAAAATTTAGGTGCAAAAAAAGAATCATCCATTTGAGACTTGAAAAGGTAGAGTCTTGAAACATACCTGGGAATAAAATTGATAGCAATGTTGTATAAAGACGACAAGTGAGGCTAGCACCTTTGCACTCTGCAACTGAAACTTGACCATTGCATTCAAGCTATGAAGAAACTACAAGACCAATCAAACTATGGTAGGAGAGATGTGTCCTCACACTAATAAACTATATTCAACTAGCAACAAACTTATGATAATCAATTCTCAATTCATAGTGCTCAATTCTTAGGTCACAATGCACAATCCTCAATTCAATGGTTCAAATGGTAGTAAATTGAATACTTATGAAAAAATTAGTCACAATCTTTAACCATCATTTACAATCAAATTCAAACCCAATCGGATTCTAAAAATTCTGAGAAATTAATGGTGATTGGATAGTCCAACAACCAAAGCTACGAATTAATGGAAATGAGGTACAAACAATGACTATCGATGATTTTTTGAATTTCCTATCGACAACTAATTTCCACTTTGGTGTTTTGGTAAAGTTTTGAGATCAAGTGATGTGTATTCAACAAATTTTTTATCTTGTTGGTGACCATTTTCCAAAATGACTTCTATGCAAATTTGCTTAGATAAGAAGTTGTATGATTTTTGAATTCTTTGAAAACATGGCCATAGGTGAGTTTGAATAATTTAGAGGATGAAAGTTTAAAACCATAGCGATAAGCATTATTGGAGACATTTTAAACTTTCAATTGCCATGATATATAACTTCTCATTCTTCCCAAAGTTGGTTGTTGACATCGATAAGCACTTTTCATCAAGACTTTTGACTTTCATTCTCATTGCATTTTCTAACTTTATGATCCAGGAGGATCTCAATGGCCACCCACCTATTCCAACTGGCTCAAAACAGTCTTTTAGCAGTTTTTCGGGTCCCAAACTTTCGAGGCCATTTTGAGGGCCTAAACGTCATTTTTTCACGATCGGGCACCGCTATAATATTTAAATATTGAGCCCCAAAAATGAATCTCCTCGTTGATACCTTTCCAACGAGCTATTGTGTTCCCTAAACAGAGATCGTATGCAAAATTTACGACCTCGGGAAGTTGATGTACTAACTTACCCCAACGGGGCCCAAATGACTTTTGGCGCTTCATCTCCTAGAGTTAGGTTTTTGGATGTCTAGGGTTTTGGAATTCATGTTTATTGTAAAAAGGCCTTAAGAGCCTCATTTTACTCATCTTATTGCGAATGAGCATAGCTGTCACATCTCTTCTCAAAGATAGGCTGCCACCATTCTAGCAGGCTTTTTTTCAATCTGCATTTTACAGTTTTAAGCATATTTCTTATTTAATAGAAGTCAATTTTTATTGTATCTCTTTTATTTTTCATTGCGTATTTGTGTTAACATTATAAATCTGTGTTTTCATTTCGTTCTGCTCATAAATATGGATCAGTGGTATTAGAGGGGTTTGCTCCTTGTCATTTTTTAGTGCATGTCCCCAATGCGGTCAGGGTATAGAGAGTTGGGCCTCGAGTTTGTTTCTATTGAGAAAAAATTCTCTCGAACGCCCAAGAAACTATCCATGGTGGATGAGAAGAAATATGATGGGACAAGAGATCCTTTCAAAATGTTTCTCGAGGAAGCCCTTGAGCGATAAAGGAACGAGATGATGGACAACTTTTCACAAATCCTTTGATGACTGCCGACAAGCGACGCATCCACCTTAAGCGGAGGCACCTCCCCCTTCAAGGTACAAATAGATGTTGATATTCCTATATTTTAAGGTCAAATATATGTGGATTCCATAGATAAATGGTTAAACCTTCTAGAAGGGTATTTTTTTGTCCACAACTTTTCCAATAGAGAAAATATTACATTTGCGTTCCTCAAGGCCATCCCCCATGTCAAAGATTGGTGGGAGAATTTCTATAACAAAAAGGAAATAGAGGCATCCACATTATTTGTAGTTACACCCACTTGGGGTTCCTTCAGGAATGCTATTAAGGAACAATACTACCATGTTGGAAGTTATGATGACTTGTATACAAGATCGACCACACTGTGGCAGGAAAGAGACCAAATGGTGCCAGAGTTCACCAATGTCTTCCATACCTTGCGCACCAAGATGGGTATCAAATATTCTGAGTGAAATTTGGTGCTCAAGTACCGCGACAGTCTGCATAGATACGTTCATACATAAATGGATTTTTTGGACATCTCATCCTTGGATGTGGCCTATCGATATGTCGTCAAAATCAAGCATAAGCTTAAACAAAAGACGTAGTAGTTTGGGTCTGGGAACCCATCACAACAGAAGCAGGGAAAGGGAAGCCCCAACTCACAAAGCAAATAATAGAGAAAAGAACAAAGAAAATATGGGAAACCACAGGACAACTGTAGAAATTTCGATACACTTAATGTATTCCTGCTTTTCTACTGATCTAACAATTTCCGCCACTTGTTAAATACAGAATCACTTCTACTATTATTCTTGCAGAAGCAATTAAACCACGATCACAACCGCAATGCACAAAGTGAAATATCAATAACACACAACACAGAAGTTTTACCGGGAAAGCGTAAAGCTAAAAACCCCACTATCATATATTATGTATATCATGAATCGTGAAACAATCTCATACAAAACTCTAATCCAAGATCTCTCAGTACAATACAATCATCTCACACTGTCATACACAAATCAGCAAGTACATGTGCCAATTTTCGTGTCCAGACAGCCTGCCTCCTCTGCACAATCTCTGCAATTCTAATTCTCACAATGATCTCAATTATTACAAATTGCCTAGTTTGCACATGCTCATAAGCATATCCACTGCATGTGTGATCAAATTACAACTGATAGCCAAACTGTCCCTTTCACCTGTTATCTCAACTGGGTCTCCACTGGATCTGACATGCATGTAGTTAACTATGGTGAATCTTCAGTTGCATGTGAGTTCACTGATTAACTGAACTCTCACTAGTGCATGTTTAGTTACAACTAGTGCAACTAATCTTAACTCACTTAACTACACTTATGATTCTGTTACAAATCCAACTCACTCAGTTATGAATGAAATAATATATTAATATTTATTGTCTAATTTAATTAAGGGAAAAGTAAATTAGACACATGTTTCTTGTTGACTTTTCAACAACAACTAGTCCAAGCCATAAGCAAAGAAGGACAATGGGAAGACGAAGAAAGATATCGGGAAGTGGTGTGACTTCCATAAGATCCCTTGGCATAACAAAACTGATTTCCACTCAAAGAAGTCATTGGTGGCTGAGGCAAAAGCCTCTGAATCAGATGTGGGTTCCGACTCTAAGTCAGAACCAGAAAAGGGGAGACAGATCATTGATGAAGAACCCAGTGCCATTGTTTCTACCACCAAGATCCATCCCAGTGAACTTGATGAGCCAAAGGAAGGCGAGTGTCTCTTTCATTCACAGATGTGGGTGAAAGGCACTCTACTACACTTCATCGTTGATAGCAGTAGCCAGAAGAACCTCATCTCAACAGAGGTTGTCAAGCAGCTAGCCTTGCTGACAACGCCGTACCTGCAACCCTACATCATCATATGGCTCTGTCAAGGAAGCACTCTTTGCGTCAGTCAATAGTGTCACCTATCATACAACATCAATCCATTCAAATATGAGGTATTGTGTGATGTTTCTCCCCTTGAAGTTTGTGATGTTCTTTTGGGCCAACCTTGTTTATGGAAATGCCATGTTGTATATGAGTCTAGGCCTCACAGTGTTATTATTACTTTCAACAAGAAATTGTATAGGATACCCTAGGTAGTCCCACCTAGTGTTATTTCCCTGATCTCTACCAAGCAATGTAGGAAGGTCATTTCTCAGACTGAAAAGTTTGTCTTCTTCATGATTCGCTCTCAGAGTGAGCAAAAGGTTGCAGCCACATCTATGGCCTCCATGATCAACCTCTCCATGTAGCAGAATCAAGTGGATAAGGTCATTGAAGAATACAAAGACATCTTCTCATAACCTATTGGGGTACCTCTTCACTGTCAGGTCAAGCATCCCATCGATCTGACCCATGGCACACCACTACCCAATGGGCCAGTCTATCACCACTCTCTGCTAGAAAATGAGGAGATCAAGCGTCAGATCCAAGAAATTATCCACAAGGAGCACATCCAACCAAACTCATCACCTTATGGAAGCCCAATCGTGTTGTTGCAGAAGAAAGACAGGACCTGGGGACTCTGCATTGATTATCAGGCCCTAAATAAAATCACAGTCATGAACCGATACCCGATTTCTTGAATCGACGATCTCCTTGATCAACTCAAGGGGGGCAAATACTTTAGTAAGATTGATCTAAAGTATGGCTACCATCATGTCCTAATAGAGCAAACAGATGTATGGAAAATTTCCTTCAAGTCAAAAGAAGGTCTTTTTGAATGGTTGTTCATGCCACTTGGTTTGACAAATTCCCTAACAACTTTCATGAAGATGATGGACGATATCTTGATGCCTTTCACTAATTCTTTTGTGGTGGTGTATCTGGATGACATCCTCATCTACAACAAGACTTGGGAAAAATACTTACAGCATATTCAACAGGTTCTGAACACTCTACGGCAACACAAGCTATATGCCAACTTGGAAAAATGCTCCTTCGGCATGGACAAGGTCCATTACCTAGGCTACATTCTTGATGTACATGGTGTGCATGTTGATCCAGCCAATATCCAAGTCATCTGTGATTGTCCAGCACCAACCACGTTCACTGAGCTTCAGATCTTCTTAGTACTTACCAATTTCTATCATAGGTTCATGTTGGGATTCTCCAATATTACATGGGCCCTCAGCCAAATAACCAGGGGTGGTGGTAAGGAAAAATTTGTGTGGGATCTATCCCAACAAAAAGTGTTTGATGATCTAAAGAAACACTTATGCTCATCCCCAGTGCTTTCATTACCTGACCTACAACATCCCTTTGAGATCGATATAGATGCTTCAAAGTATTTTGTGGGTGCATTCCTCACTCAACACGACCACCCTGTGGCCTATAATAGTGAAACATTATCCAATTTTGTCCATGAATACCCTACTTATGACAAAGAAAGGTACTCCATTGTGAAAGTGTGCCGCCAGTGGAGGCATTACATTCTTGAGAAGGGGATAGTCATCCACACTGATCATAAGCCACTGCAGTTCATGTAGACACGAGGAAAATTGCAGAATGACTGCCATCAAAAGTGGTCCATATATTTGCATTAGTTCAACCTCAACATCAAGTATAAAATAGGAAGTACCAATCGAGTTGTTTATTTCCTTAGTTGACCTCTAGTCATGACACTCACCATAGTGCTAGAATATTGCGGCCATGAGACCTTCGGATGGCCCCACCTTTGCGAGATAGATGTTGACTTCGCCAACACCTGCCAGCGGTTGGGTGCAAACACAATTGTCACTAATTTCCATCTTCAAGATGGGTTTTTGTGACATCTAAGCCATCTATGTGTTCCATCAAGTGAGCGAGCGAAGTTGATTTGGGAAACCCACTACAGTCGGGTGGCAGGACACTTCGGCATGGAAAAGATGGTGTCATTGCTGCAACGAAATTTCTACTGGTCAAAACTTTGATAGGCTGTCAACAAGTATATCCGGTCCTGCGTTGCCTACATTATTTCCAAACTGGCACTAAGAAACAAGGCATGTACACTCTTCTACATACTCTTAATATTCCCTGAGAATCCATCTCAATGGACTACATTTCAGTTCTTCCTTCCACCAAGTGAGGAAATGACTGTGTTTTTGTTATTGTCAATCTCTTTTCCAGGATGGTGATTCTGACTGCCTACAAGAAGAGCATCACTATGGAGGCCACTGCCAAGCTCTTCTTTGGATGAGTGTGGGTACACTTTTGGATCCCACAGAACATTATCTCAGATCGGGATAGTCATTTCCTCAACACATTATTCTCGAGCCTCTAGTCACTGTTGGACACCAATCTCACCAAATCCATTTCCTTCCACCCCCAGACGGATGCCTGAACTGAGGTCGTCAACCAGATGATCATGCACATCCTCCACATGTACAATTCCAAGCATCCCTACACCTAGGATGAGATTCTTCCCCATATTCAACACAACTACAACATGGCCATACATATCTCAACTGACCACAACCCCTTTCAGGTGGGGTTCGGATTTCAACCATTGGGTTCCATGGATGTTGCACTACCACTTGCGGCCACCCAGGCAGACTTGTCACATGCTCTAATTGAAGCTGACAAAGCCACCTAGTTCATTGAGTGAATCCAACACATCCAGTAACAGGTTGAAGATATTTTACAGAAGTCCAATGTCAAGTACAAGTAGTGCCATGATCAACACTGGGTGTGACACCAGTTTCAGGTGGGGGACAAAGTTTGGTTGCACTTGTAGAAATAAATCTTTATAGGGCCTCATCAGAAGCTTTGTCCACTTTTTTATGGACCCTACACCATCACTAAGGTTTTGGGTGCATTGTTTTTTATCTTAACATTCCCCCCTTCCTTAGCTTGCACCCAGTGTTCAATGTGGACCTCCTTCGGCCCTATTTTCCACCATTATTGGACACCTCAGAGATCGCAGAACAATCAACACCAACAAATCTCAACCCTGACTACATGGAACAAGAATCCACTGATCATATTGTGGACACATAGGTCAAGGGCACTCGCCAGCAAAGGATCAAGCTTTATCAGGTTGTCAAAGCAGGGCAACTCCCGCACCAAGGCAAGTGGCTCACCCAAGGCCAAATTCAACATAAACTTCCTCATATGATGGGGAAACTCAATGCAATGGAGACCATTTATTTTTGAGGGGGGAGGATTGATCCAGGAGGATATTGGTGGCCACCCACCTATTCCAACTGGCTCAAAACAACCTTTTAGCAATTTACTATTTTTGACAGTTTTTTCTGGTCCCAAAATTTTGGGGCCATTTTGAGGGCCTAAATGTTGTTTTTTCATGATCAGACACCTCTATAATAATTGGATATTGAGCCCCCAAAATTAATTTCCTCGTCAATACCTTTCTAACGAGCCATCGTGCAACCTAAAGAGAGATCGTATGCAAAAGTTACGACCCCGGGAAGTTGATGTACTAACTTACCCCAACATGGCCCACATGAATTTTGGCACTTCATCTCCTAGGGTTAGGTTTTTAGATGTCTAGGATTTTGGCATTCATGTTTATTGTAAAAATTCCTTCAAAGCCTCATTGTACTCATCTTCTTGTGAATGAGCATAGCCGTCACATCTCTTTTCAGAGATAAGCTACCACCATTCTAGCAAGCTTGTTTGTAGTATGCATTTTACAGTTTTCAACATATTTCTTTTTTAATAGAAGTCAAGTTTTACTATATCTCTATTATTGTTCACTGTGTCTCTGGTTTATATTATAAATCTGTGTTTTCATTTTGTTCTGCTTATAAATCCGAATCACTTTATATTGACGTGCATTAAATATTTCCAATCATTGTCCTTTTAAACTTTTGTATGGATACAAAGTTGAAAATCTCGCCGATGATTGATGTAAATAAAAACTTTTCATACAATGTTTTCCACAGACGCACCTTTTAACTTTCCATTGGTGTTGAAAGTGAATCTTTATTGTCGATGAAAGTTTCAAAAGTCCCAGTGACCAACTTAAAACTAATTAAATGAAGTTAGAAAGACTTAGAAATTTTTGTTATTTATTGGGCCAAGGAGTTAAATGGAAAATGACTCACTAATATGGAGAAAGTAATCAAAACTGAGAAACACAAACTTATTTTCAAGATAAGCAAGAAAACTAAAGAAAAGTGGTACCAAAAAATTTCCAAATTCTTTTAGGGTGTGTTGTGGACTCAATAGTACCTTATATAATTAGGGTTAAGATAGCCCAATGGGTTGTCTTAATAAATTTGAATGGATTATTTCAAGGAAGAGTTCATTGTAAGGTCTCCTATGCTAGTTTGGCTAAGGTTCGAGCCAAGATGAATCTTGCTAGGTTACCAACTGCTATTGTGTCTAGTAGTTGAGTTATTCTCCATCCAGATGTTTGAGGGAAGAGGAGGATCTTGCAAAGTTTCATTTATGAATAAATTACTCATAATGCTATAAATTGCAAATTGTATTCCACCATGATTCTTAGTGACATTAAATGTTGCTATAATTTTTTAATGTTTCATAAATATTTATGTTCTAAAATAGAAACATTTGAAGATTTCATAGATATTTGGTGCAACTCAACTTGATTAGAGACAATATTTATGATAATCAAAGACATTAAAATGGACTTTGCGGAACTTCAAGTTGATATTGGGGTGTGTTAGTGAGAAGAGGTAAGAGGGGACATTGAATATATCTATCATACTTATGTAAATAAAGTGCTAAGTAGAGGGGATCATCACATGTTGTATTGGTAAAGATATTGCAAATGTTTAGAATATGTTTCACAATTATGCTAGTGGGAAAACCCCCCTATAACTATATTAGGGTTCTAAGTATAGACAGAGCAATGACTCCCTAAAAGTCAATCTAATTCCTACACTACCCAAAACATTCCACACAGATGAACCAAAAATGATAGAAGAGTAAGTCAGGAGAAGTACCTTTGATCCAAACATTTGATGTTGACTTCCTCGATCTTGGTTGCTTCCATAGATGTTGGTCTCCTCCCAAGGTTGACCTGCATCAACTCTTAGGAAAACAAGGCTACCAATATTCTACCTCTATTCATCAATTAGGGTTATATATAACTCATTATGCATAAACCAAATAACAGACTTAAAGATATCATTTGAGACAAGGAAAAATATTCTTTTTTTCAATATTCAAAGATTGGAAATTACAACCTTTGCAGGCTGATGCTCCGCGAACCTGGTCCGAGTTCCTCTTAACTTTGCTCTAAGTGAACCTTCCAAATGCCTTCTCTCACAATTTATTGATCACTCCAATGGAAGGGAAGGGATTGTATGGGAGAAAAGGGCTAGAGAGGGAATGATGAGGCAAGAACTCAAAAAAGGTTGCAAATACTTGGGCAAGGAGGGAAAGGGAATTTGGGCATAGTTTTACTGTTATAATGCTTGATTTTTGGAATGAGACCCCAAGAACTCCTTTTATATGAAAAAAGGATAGTTATTTGGTTTGGGGACGGGCTATAGTAGGTGAAATGGTTGGGAAACCTCCAATAGCCCGTTAATTCCACCGAATTCCTTGCAACTTTTTAATTTTTGCAACTTTTGGAGGTATAAGTGGCATTTTTAGTGTGAAAATAGCATAGTACGTGGGATGTCTAGCATGAATCAAGTGTATGTACGTGAGAAATAGTGCAACAGGGCGCGGACATGCTCCAAAAAATGGTTTTTTAAATAGAGTTCCTCAGCAATGGTTTGGAAAATTGTGTAAGTAGAAAGGCCAATGCCATGTATGAATAGGTAAGGAATTTTAGGGCTATAATAGATTCCCCCTAATGTATGTGGTCAGAAGAGAAATTGATGGTCGTAATACATTACAATATCCTTACCAGCACAGAGTCAAGTGAGCCTGGGACCAGAGTTCGGGAGGTGCCATCTACAAAACAACAATTGTTTCTCCCAGGCGAGCACACCCATGCTCAGGATGAACTAAATCATGGCTTCCAATCAAGTACATTGCAGATCCATGTCATATAAATTTATAAAGTGTAGCCGCGAGAAATACATATCGAGTCTACATCTCAAAATTAGTTGAAGATATACAAGTACAACATGCATCTTCAAGAAGCTAGTTACGCCTGTGGCAGGAGATGAAGACTTCATAGCTCGAGCACCAACTTCAAGATCTTCAAAACTTAGGTAGGAGTACAATGGGAGTGTAATAATCACTAACCTGAGGTCTTCGACAAGTCGTTGGGAAAATACTGGAGGATCTCTATGATCAGGCAGAGAACTTCATCGATTTTGAATCTGGACTTGACTGGACTCACAGGATGGCAGACTCATGAAATTCAAGAGACAAACTGCAGAAAGGAAGACTCGAGTTGGATAAAAATTCCCTTGGACAAAAGCACGAAAGATTATCAGACTCAGGAAAAGTAGCATTGACATAAGTCTTTGATGCAGGAGGCACCACAAACTCTCCATATGTTTGGAAGAGTAACCAAATGGAGGAGTACACAAATCTATGTAGCGATAACAACTTGCTAAGGTCATACTAGATCCTAATTCTTGAAAAAAAAATAGAAAGATGCTCTTTGTCCAAGGGAGACTAACTTTGTTGCCAAAAAAAGAATGTATATTTCTCGTCCCCTCTTTTTGGAATATTTGATTTTTTTGTCTTTTTCAATTTTTTAACGAGCTTGAAAAAGAATAAAAGAATTCTACATTACAAAGGAGGAATGAGTATCGCAAGAAAGAAAATTGGTTCCAAGTGCATGCAACATACTAATGCTCAAGACAAGGACAGATGTGCAGGATAAGGACATTCAGGGAAAATTCCTCCATGGGTCAAGGTGTCGGATTGCAAAGGAAAAAAGTGTTGCAAGGCTTGCGTATAAGGAATGCTTCAAAGGTTCATTTGAGAGCAACATGGAGCCAACATTAGGCCAAAGACGAAAAGATGAGACTCGCAATGCGATTAAGCATGACACAACAAGAATCCTTCCATGTAAAATTTTACGAGCCTAGAGAAGGTAAGATCGATGGTTTCTTCACGTTTAGAGAGTTTGAAAAAATGCAAAAAGAAGACTCCAAGGAGTAACTTTTTCTCATTTAGTCCAATCAACTTGAAAAAGGGGTAACCTTGCACCGAAAGGATGTCTTTTCAAAACCATTTTAATGAGTGTGACAAAGACAAGATCACTCGGCTACCTTTTCAATTTTAAGGAGTCTGAAAAGAGCTTAACGATGGAATGACAACCTTTTTATGAGTTTAGTCTCCTTAGCCCAAAAAAGTATAAAAATAACTGAGGAGAACTCTCCCGATGATATGAATCTCCCGAAGCGTACCTTTTTTCGCTATAATATATGTTGATATTATGGTAGTTGCGGGAGGTATTTACCTCCACGTGTAAACCTGACGAGGATAGAATACTTCGGGAAGCAAGAAGAAACCCTAATGAGTTGTCTAATAACCCTAGAAGACTTGTCGTCTCAAGAAGATAATTTATATTAGGTTATTAGCCTCCAAGGAAAGAAGTCGGCCAGAAATAATAATATATACTGAACAAAGAGATACCCAGAATGAGAAGTCGGCCCAAGCAACTAACCAAAATTAGTATAAATACAAGAGGTCAGTTCTCATTCTGGTAGGTAGTCTCAGAATTGCAGAGCAACAACTTGTGCGCACTGCAGTTGCCCAGTTTCTGCACAAGTTTGGAGGAGAGTTATCGTTGCAGCTACTGCAGCTAGAAATTACGCTTGGACTATCTCTTGTCTAGGGTTTGGAACATCTGATCAGCTCTTGTTGGTGCGCTATCCTTGGGGAAAGGTGTGCTACCCTTTGTTTGGCTATCTAGCCTAGGGTTTGCTTCCAGAGTGATTCTCTCTCAAGGTTAAGGTGCTCGAAGGGTGGCTTTGGCCTATGGTTGGGTGACAATAGAGATATTGTCAATGGTAAAATGAGTACATCCATTATATTCTAATAGGTTATGGGCCCACACCTCCTTCATTCTTTCTAAACACTAGTAGGAAACATGGCTGCTAGGATATTGAGCTTGTTGAGGAACTGTCGCTAAGGTTACTAGCAGAAGCAACTTCCAAGACATTGCCGCTAGGGCTACTAGGAGGAGCAGTTGTAGAAACCCTAATCCTCTTGTTGAGGCACCTTAAGTGAATGGATTGACCTAAGCTCTAGATAGATCAGTGCACTCTAGCCTAGAGCATCTTCTGTTACTCTCATCAAGCTAAGACGTGAAGTTTGAGTTTGTGGTCAAATCTAGGGTTTGACCAAGTCAAAGAAGACATGGATTATTCTATGAAGTCAGAGAAAAAGTTAGATGGAGCCTCTAAGTTCAGAGCATGGAAGACAAGGATTGACCTCATCCTTGCCAAGAATAAAGTGTTGGATATCGTGAAAGAAAAGATAGTGAAACCAGAGTTTGAAGAAGGGAAAGAGAAGGAACCGTAGAATGTTGCAGCTATGGAGAAGTTCAAATACGATAACATTAATGCTATGAGTATCATAGTGGAATCCATAAAATACCACTTGATACCCTACATATCCCATATTGACTCATCGAAGAAGATGTGTGATGCCCTAACAAACCTCTTCTCAGTCAGAAACATTTGACAAGTAATGAGTCTGAATAATGAGTTCTGTGACATGAAGATGAATGATGATGACAGCATAACATCATACTTTGTGAGAATTTCTCAGTTAAGAGATCAACTACAAGCTATTGAAGAGACCATCTTAGAGAAGGAGTTGGTAAACATAGTACTCAATGGTCTTCCCAAGACGTGGTATGCATTTGCCGCAAGCATGAAAACAAGAAAGGAGTATCCGACATTTGAATAACTTTGGACTTGCTGTGCTCAAGAAGAATCAAGGATCAGTGCAAAAGAGAAACCCCAAAAGAGGTACGATGATCAAGCCTTCACAACAAGATTCAAGAACTTTAGGAGCAAAAGAAAGTTTGGTTCAAGGAGGAAGCCAAATAAAGAGAAAGACATTTCAAAAGTACAATGCTTCAACTGTCGGAAGTATAGTCACTACAAGAATCATTGTCCCAAGCTAAAGAAAAGGAAGGAGAAACACGAAGCATCAATTTCCAAAGAAAAGGAAACTACAAAGAAGACTAAGCAAGATGGAAGAGACTTCCTCTTCTAAAGGTAACAAAACTCTTCTTATATCTTGTTTGCACCGTCTCTATACATATCTTGTATATCTATCTCCTGGAAGATAATGTGTTCCAAGAAGAACTATACCTATGGAAGAACAATAAGATAAGAATGGATATTATTAGATAATACACATGAAAGGATGAAATACAAATCATGTGGAAGATATTGCAAGATAAGCCGAATCAATCATGAAGAAACTCAGAAGAAGCAAAGACATAAAGAAGTCAGAGAAAGACTTATAACTTTTTTGTAGAAGACAACAAGATGGAAGCATGGACTCTATTAGACAGAGAGAGCGAATTATATATTGCAAAAGACAATAAGGATGCAGACGGAAGCATGGACTCTGTTAGACAGAGGGAGCCAATTATATGCACTAATACATGAAGCAAGGATTAGGAGGGAGATAATCCTATGATCCATTAAAAATAATGAATTATGGTAGCAGCCATGAAAGACAATACATGTTCAGTTCAAACTGTAGAAGAAGTCTTCTTCGAAGAGAAACCTTAAAAGATCCTTGGTTGTCCATCCACATCTGTGATCCTATGATGAAAGAAAGAAATGGAATCTTTAGGGCATGGAATCTATAAGAAACTCCATGGACTTGAGAACTAAAGAAACACATGAAGATTCCAAGAAAGAAAGAGAAGCCAGAACAACCAGTCATTGTATCAAGAATCACAAGATTGCCAGCCTGATATAAACTTAATAAAAGCAATCAAGCAGAGGAACTGAAGTCGTGATGAAGAACACTGTATGGAAGACTTATGAATGAAAGCATTGCAAGATCCAAAACTACGGGTTCTCCCAAATGGAGGGATAAGACTATGATGATTACTTGTTCTAGTAAACCAGACTTATCTCTACATGAGTCATTATATCATCCATGAGTTGGAGTTCTACATTAGATGAATGCAAAGAATGTTCTCTAGATAAATTGAATAAAGAGCGTATGAAAAGAAATCTCAAGACTTTGAGGCATACTAGAAAGAGACCCTTGTATGAAGATAGAAGAAGCTAACTTGGTGGAAGAACCTTCCAGTGCACAGCAGAAGTGTGGTGAATATTTCCTATAACATCAAGGTGATTACTCAGTAGATCAGATCTCATGATGACAGAAGAAGTGCCACATGCATATTTTCTAGTTTTCCAACAATGATATACTCTATTGTCCAGAGCTACATGAAGACTTCACAGAAAATCAGTGTTCCAAACTAAAGTACATTTAAAATCAAGCATTACATCATCCGTGATGAAGTCCAGAAAGGAGATAGTGGTTATCCAATACATATCTCCACAGATGAGCAGATAAGCAGACATTTTGGTAAAGCTTCTATCCAAGATGAAAGATTTTGTGTACTCAAGTTGGAGCTCGTGGAGACGACTTCCTTATTGAAAAAGGAAGAGATGACTCCTCGAATGGGAGGGAACACTGAAAATATTATTGATGACATTCATTTTCAATATTGAAAAATAGTCCATCTTGGACAGATGCTTTCCTGTTCGTAAAGTGGATTGAGATTTTTGACGAACAGCGATTTCCCATTGTGGTTAACATGGGAAATGGTCCAGATTGTTGATGTATCATAGACATCGACTTCCCATTGTGGTTAACATGGGGAGTGGTCTAGGGAAGTCTCTCTTCTTGAGGGTTACTCAAGAAGACTGGCCCGCCTCGCCAGACAACGATTTCTCATTGTGGTTAACATGAGGAATGGTCCATTTTGGAGGTTGATACAGAACAGTCTTTTCCTCTTGTGGTTAACAGAGGAAATGGTCTGGACAGTCATTCCTTAGGGTTTATACATTCTCTCCAAGGTGCACTTTGATTAGTGTAGGAGGAATGGCCCAGGGTGGGGAATGGTCCAGGATCAGCAATCAGGGACAAGCATTCCTTCGGGTTTATACATTCTCTCCAGGGTGCACTTTGATTAGTGTAGGAAGAATGGCCCAGGGTGGGGAATGGTCCAAGTTTAGAAGACAGGACAATTATTCTTCCTTGCTTGAGAAGAATAGTCCAGATATCTCATTGTTCTACTCTGAGGGCGGATATTCTTTCAAATCTCACAGATGTGAGTGAAAGATTGGCCCAGATGATTCAGTTTATATCATAAGATTTTTTATGTTCAGGTTGATATCATATGATTGTTATGAAGACTATATGACAGTAGATGTATACTACTGTGGTGGATGTGTTCCACTGTTCGTGACTATACGTTGTTGATCAAGTACTTGTGTGTTACTTGGTGTGGTAGTGTACCACTAGATTGTAGTTATGTACTACTATGGATAAACATAATTGTGTTCTATTTTGTTTCGATTGCCTTAAAGACTATCAACAGTATTGGATGGATAATCAAAGGACAGAGATTTCCCAGGCAGAAAATGGTTCAGAGCATTTACTCTTTTAGATTAGAAGAATGGCTCTTGTATCACTCTGTGGAGTGAGAATTATGTCTGATTACTCAGATATAGTATGGTTTCAAGATATATGCAGCTGATGACACTAATGATGATGATGGTGCTCATGATCTAGTCATGATCTAGTCTATACAACTATGTTTATGCTACTGGTTGAATGGTATGTTTTTGTGCTCAAGACCATTACCTGTAATACCTCCCTAGCTAGGAGGGAGTGTTGATATTATGGTAGCTGTGGGAGGTATTTACCTCCACGTGTAAACCTGACAAGGATAGAATACTCCGGGAAGCAAGAAGAAACCCTAATGAGTTGGCTAATAACCCTAGAAGACTTGTCGGCTCAAGAAGATAATTATATTAGGTTATTAGCCTCCAAGAAAAGAAGTCGACCAGAAATAATAATATATATTGAACATACAGATACCCAAAATGCGAAGTCGGCCCAGGTAGTTAGCCAGAACTAGTATAAATACAGGAGGCCAGTTCTCATTTTGGTAGGCAGTCTCAGAATTGTAGAGCAACAACTTGTGCACACTGCAGTTGCCCAGTTTCTGCGCAGGTTTGGAGGAGAGTTGTCATTGCAGCTACTGCAACTAGTAGTTATGCTTGGACTATCTCTTGTCTAGGTTTTGGAACATATGATCAGCTCTTGTTGGTGCGCTATCCTTGGGGAAAGGTGCACTACCCTTTGTTTGGCTATCTAGCCTAGGGTTTTCTTCCGGAGTGATTCTCTGTCAAGGTTAAGGTGCTCGGAGGGTGGCTTCGGCCTATGGTTGGGTGACAATAGAGATATTGTCAATGGTAAAACAAGCACATACATTATATTCTAACAATCTATTGGATGGAAAAAGGGTTAAACTCATGCCAAGTAGATGTTCTTCTAAACCAATTTAACAAGTGTGAAGGAACAAGGTCACTCGACGATCTTTTCAATTTTAGGGAATCTGAAAAGAGCTTAACTGTGGACTCCGGGGGGGTTTCTTTTTTGTAAGTAATCTCCAAGGCCCGAAAAAGGTGATAAACCAAAACGAAGGAGAATGTTCCTTTTTCAAAGATGTAGTCCCTCAGGCCCGAAAAAGGGTTAAAATTATGCCTGAGAATAATCTTCTAGCAAAACGAAGTTCCTAGAGGATACCTTTATTCGTAAAATTAGCCATCCGGACCGAAAAAGGGGTAAACTACCGTCGGACATATGTGCCTTCAAATTTGAGTTTGGCAAGCATGAATGGAAGCAAGATCACTCTACAATATTTTCAATTTTAGAGAGTTTGAAAAGGGCTTAAAGAAGACTCCAGGGGGCTAATTTTCTCAAATAATCCATACAAGATCAAAAAAAATAAATACAGTCTCGTTGGATGTTTCTTTCGAAATTTAAAGCGAGCTTGAAAGACAACAAACCATGCTCATTAGGGAGTCCCGTGGGTAAGGGCAAGAATGATGATTGGAGAGAAGAATGAGGCTTCAATATGTAATCATGGCAGGACTATCAAGGACTCCCAAGTCTATGGACAAACTCACAACATGGATGCCAAAAATGAAGAAAAGGATCTACCTAGGGCATCCATGTAGAGTTAGGCTCTACCACCTAATTACGACATGCATAAGCAACAAAGAAGGTTATGTGTCGCACTTCGGTGGGGTCGATCCTAAGGCTAAAAGAACCAAGAAACAGATAATGAAAAAATGCAAGTAGGGAAAAAAACCTAACCTGTATGCCAATTTTGAGGTCAATACCTGTCAGAACGGATCAATACGATGAACAAAAGTCAAAGAAAAAAGTCTCCAAGATCCTGTATATAAGGCCAATAACACTCATCCATAATTTAATAAATCCAAAATAGATAGAAACTTCAGAAAATAAGAGGTGCTACTGAATACAAAACTTGAAAACAACAAACCTGGACTATACAATATGTACAAGGTACCGCACATCCTTATGGCTCATGCATGATATTAGTTCAGGTAGAGCCCACTGCTAGGATATGACCAATAGTATGTTTGATAGTCAACCTGTGAAGTCTCCCAAAAGGGAAGAAAACACAAATCACGGTGTATGTATTAACATGGTATAGAAATTGTCGTCATGGCTTCAAGGATAGCCTCATCTGAAGGCAATTCAAAATCTAAGAAATCACGCAAACGAGGAGGGTCTAAAGTCCCAAAGGGTGAAGAAAACTGACCATATTCCATATGACGATGGAGGTTATGGCCAGGACTGGCAAAGTCTATCAACGAAGAATCACAAGCATGAGGGCTTGAGGATCTACAAACAGCGAGATCAGATTCAAAAGGAGACTCAAGATCACTTGGACTAAGTGGGGGAAGCAAGGACTCCCATGCCCCCATTAGATAAACCAACAGATCAATTGTTGAGACCAAGTCTCGAGAAGAAATATATGAGTGAACAATTTCCTTCTCAGAAGAATTTGAACATCGAGGATAAGATGCCACATAATTTACCTATGGCGGGGTAGAGTCTACATGAATACTAGGAACATATAAAGCGGAAGCCTGAACTAACGCCGAGTTAGGATGGTGATTATCAGATGCCAACCGGTCGATAGTGACAATGCTTCCATTTTGAGGGAAATGCATCACCTGGAAGAGCGTAGACACCACAACATTCATAGCATATACATAATCACACCCGAGAAGCATATTGAAATCTAATAGGCCTTGCATCACTATAACATCGACAAGGACAATCTTCCCACATAAAGAGATAGGTAACTAAGGAAGAATCCCCAAATATTCACTAGGACGTCTATCAAAAGCCAACAACTCATATGAAGAAGACAAAAGCTCAGGAGAACCCAAAGCTTGCCAAGCCGAGGAGGATAAAATACTTGCAGAGTCTCCTTCATCCACTATACATCGATAAATGTTTTTTGAATTAACTTCAACCCTTATTTGAAAGGGTGCAAAAGAAGGAAGACGAGGCTCAACAAGATCATTCCAATCAAAGAAAACCATCCTAGGGCTTGGAGGGGGTGTGCTCGAAGTGAGCAGAATTCCCCCTTGTTCTGAAAGTACTAAACTGGAAATGAGAAAAGCATAGTCAGTAGACACATCACTCCCCAAGAGAAGAGTGGGATCGGTCGAAGATTGCATCGGCGTGACCACTTTGGTAGACTCGACACTCTCCAAGAAAAGAGTGGGATTAGGTGAAGATTGCATTGGAACGACTACTTCCTCAACCATTGGCTGAATAGGTTGCAAGACAACATGGTCTGAATGGGCATTACCCCCCCAAAAAGGAGTGGGATTGGCCGAAGATTGCATCAGCACAACCAATTTCTTAACCAGTGGTTGAATAGACTATGAGGAAACCTCAAAGGACTCAGAATCATAAGCGCTTGCAGACAAGGACCACAATATTCATGCCTCTAGAATGCTAGGGCACAAATGAGTAAGGTGATCTCCCTTGCAAAGATTACAAGGTAAATTAGGCTTACGTCCTATCTGTTTAGGTTTCTCAACAAAATCAATGCCCCCAACATGACTAACATTAGTTGGTTGCACATATCCAACATGACTTGCAGAGGTTGGTGATTGGTCGATAACATGACTCACAAAGACTATAGACCTATTACCAGTATGACTAGCAGTGACTAGACTTCCCCCCCCAACATGACTTACAGAGGCTGGGTGCTGGTCCTCAACATGAATTTCAAAGGTTGACGACCTATCTCCAACATGACTCGCATAGGTTGGTGATTGAAATCTAGTATGACTTGCAGGGACTAGGTTCATGCCCCTAGCATGACTTGCAGAGGCTGGGTGGTGGTCTTCAACATGACTTGCAGAGGTTGACGACCTATCTCCAACATGACTCGCAGAGTTTGGTTGTTTACCTCCAACATGACTTGCAAAGGCTAGGTGGTGGTATTCAACATGACTTGTAGAGGTAGACAACCTATCTCCAACATGACTCGCAGAGGTTGGTGATTTCTTCTTCATGTTCTTCCTCTTTCTATTTCATTTAGAATTTCGGTTACTAGTAGCTAGACTTTCACCAGAGAAGGTAGAAGGAGGAGGAGAAGACTTTGTTGACGAAGGAAAGTCAACATGATTCCCATGACATAAGGTGCTTAACTGAGAAGCGTCAAGAGCATTCAGGACATTTGGAACGGTACCCAACCAAACCAGTAGTCCCACATTCAATCCAGGAATGTACAAAGTGGCCATCAAAAGGACACCAACGTTTCCGAAGAGAGGAAAAGAACAAGAATCCCCTTGCAAAGGGGTTGCTTGGTTGGTATTATCAGGAACTTTAGCCATGAAGATCTTATGCACAGGTTCTCCCCTTACGAGATCATTCAAGTTCGTAAAAGTCTCACACACTGACTCTAGTGAACCAGTGGTATAAAAAAAATGCCTATAAAGAGGCAGCTCCATGTTTCTAAGTGGAAGACTGAAAATTCCTCACGACTGGCGGGGTGGGCGGTCTACCACCTTAGGTTAGAGACCCAAAGAAATGAATGACTAATTCACTATGGAAAAATAGGGAGCATAGAGCACACACTAAAAGTTCCTAAAGGAAAATCAAGTAGACAACTAACTAGTGGGAAGGACAATTACGCCAATCAACACTAGAGAAACTTACTGGTGCAAGTGCAACTCGAACACAGAAACATCCTCTGGGTATACTCTGMAAAGAGTGATCCAACTGTTGGGTATGTGTTATACTCGGGCCGACATATTTTCGCCGGTTTCGAGCCGACATATTATCGCCGGGCCGACATATTTCCGGGACGACATATTTCCGGGACCACATGATATTAGGTGGTTTTCGGCACATGGTTTTTGCCGATGGTTTTTCTATTTCCGGTTAAGGAATTAGGTTTTTGGACTAATCCAGGTCATTGGGTTAGGGTTTTGGATGCCGCTGGCTCCTATATGTATATTGTATTGTAAGCAATGTAATATAAGTGTATCAATATAATATATGATGGTTTTCCCGGTTTGGGTTTCCAGGTGAAAAATCTCTGTGTAATGTTTGTATTTGCCATTGCATCTTTTCTGTTCTTTTCTGAATATCAGTTTGTAGTAGATATTGAACAAGGTTAGAATTTACACCAACATCCACCCTAGGTACCATGGTATACCCCCAYAGTCACCCGTGTAAGTCCATAAAAATAGGAAACTAAGTTKTCAKCTCGTAGTCAGTCACCAGGCGGGTACAGTCRACAKTCAWGCTAATCGTAATGAGTAGGATAACAAGTCGRAAACCCTTTAAGGGTGCCAAAATCAATTGGTCTGGAAGAMAATTGATGATCTCGAATGAATTCGAGGTCCACGAAGCTCCATAGGCAAATGYGATCARTATTGTTCCCGAGAAAGACCCTCAATATACAATCCTCMCTACGTTTGGTCAAGCTTTGGAGGGGTTATCTCGTCTACCTTTCCTCACATGACCTCGTGTTTAGCCCCTGTGTTAGAGGGGGGTCCTAGCTAACTCTTACGACRCTGGACTTAAAACAGTCCCTATCTTAGACTCCAACATTAGTTTTAAATGGCCTTGAAGAGTTTTCTCTTCACACCTATTTCAAGGACCTAAAAGCCTAGACTAGTTGGTGAACCCTACAAATAGAAAGTCTAATATRTTTTGATTTTAGCGTTAATTTTATAGGCTTGATTTACGCAAAGGATGTGGTTATGYAACTRATGTTGTTTCAAACTCTTGCAAAAATGAAACYTATAAGAACACTGGCAAAGAAGGATTTTCTTTCTTATTTTTCTTTTGAGATGCTTTCAAGATGAGAAGAAAACACAACCATATGTTAATTCTTTTTTCTTTTTCAAATAACAATGCAAAGCAAATGCAAAGAAAGAAAGAGACCTAAAAAACTAKTTTTTTTTTTAAATATTTTCTTCCAATCAAAGWAGAACTAACAAAAGATGCTAAAAGAAACTGATGAATACAACTCATTTTTCTTAAAAATCAAACTAAAAATAAGCCAAAAAATCTAAGAAACGCAKAGAGACAAAATGATTTCTTTCTGKTTTTTTTTTAAAGAAAAGACAGGATAAAAAGAGAAAAGAACCCAAGATTCAGTCAGACCCTAGGCCAAGGGCRTAAAYGCATGGATTYAAACAATAAACCAAAGGAGGATATAAAACTTGAAAGCTCACTCTAAACCTCTAGGGAAAACAAAAGAAAACTAAGACACAYGTTAACAATGAATCTTCAACCCAAGCTAAGGCCAAAAGTAAAGACTTTGGAAGGTTCAAGAAAGCCTCGAGAAGCCTAAACTTCTATCAGGAAAGAGACATACCTCTCTTTGTTAAAAACCACTTTCAAGATATAGAGACATGGGTTGTTGCACTAGCAGCCTACGTATGCACGCAGACTGAGCCAAAGCAGAGCATGTACACCTTGAGACTTTTCAAAAAGAAAAAGACTAGTTAGACTAACAGGGCAGGGAAAGTTGGTAGGAACCTTGCAGGTGACCAGAAACCCTTAAAAGACTTAGAGAACTTGAATAAAACTCAAAAGGAAATCAAGAAGACAATTAAAAGCCCTAAAACCTCCCTCTAAAACCTTAGAGAGACTCCCCAGCGAAGTCGCCAATTCTACTAGCGAGAAAATCCCCTTGTAACTATACCAGGGTTATAAGTATAAATAGAGCAATGAATCCCTAAAAGTCAATCTAATTCCTACACTACCCAAAACATTCCACACAGATGAACCAAAAATGATAGAAGAGTAACTCAGGAGCAGTACCTTTGATCCAAACATTTGATGTTGACTTCCTTGAGCTTGGTTGCTTCCTTGGATGTTGGTCTCCTACCAAAGTTGACCTGCATCAACTCTTAGGCAAACAAGGATACCAATATTCTACCTCTATTAATCAATTAGGGTTAGATATAACTCATTATGCATAAACCAAATAACAAGCATAAAATATCATTTGGGACAAGGAAACCGATTCTTTTATTCAATATTCAAAGATTGGAAATTACAACCTTTGCAGGTCGACGCTCTATGAACCTGGTTTGGGCTCCTCTTAACTTTGCTCCAAGTGCACCTTCCAAATGCCTTCTCTCACAATCTGTTGATCACTCCAATGGAAGGGAAGGGATTGTACGGGAGAAAAGGACTAGAGAGGGAATGTTGAGGCAAGAACTCAAAAAAGGTTGCAAATACTTGGGCAAGGAGGGAAAGGGAATTTGGGCAGAGTTTCATCGTTCTAATGCTTGATTGTTGGAATATGATCCCAAGCCCTCCTTTTGTATGACAAATGGATAGTTATTTGGTTTGGGGATGGGCTATAGCAGGTGAAATCATCAGGAAACCTCCAATAGCCTGTTAATTCCACCGAATTCCTTGCAAATTTTTAATTTTTATAACTTTTGGAGGTATACACTGATTGTTTAGTGCGCAACTAGTGTATATACGTGGGTTTCTAGCATGCAACAAGCATATGTACACGAGCAATAGTGCAAAAGGGTGCGTACATGCCCCCAAAAATGGTTTCTTAAATAGAGTTTCTAAGCAGTGATTTGACAAATTATGCAAGTAGAAAGGCCAATGCCATGTATACATAGGTAGAGCATTTTAGGGCTATAACAAATTATGATAAGTCAAATTAATTTAAATAGACCTTAATAAGATACTTTATTCTTTAATAAAAAATACATATATTTAAACTTTTTGAATTAAAACAAAATTATTTTTTAGTCCCAAATAAACAATTTTTCATATAAAGACTTTCACATCTTCAATACAAGTTAGATATGACTTTTCACATTTATATCACTTGTATTTTTTCGATAGTTTAAATGGCTTGTTTTTAAATAAAAATGTATATTCGAAAAATAAAAGTAATATTAATATTTTTTTTAGGCATTATATTTAAACATCTTCAATAAAATAGCACATCTTTTTAAAAATATTAAGATTCACTTAAAGTTATATTAAAAAGATAGTAATATTTACACCTGAGCCATATTAAAAGTATGTATGGGCATACTACAAGTCAAGTATGTGTCAACTAAAGATATTATTCACATCAATTAAAAACTTGTTAGTATTAGCACTCGTCCCATCAAATACATAATATTTAGAAAGCTTAGAGGATTTAAATCTTGTTAGTACTAATCGGACTAGGCACTCAACAACATCAATGGACAAATGTTGCTTGAATAGTTATATGTGAATTTAATATTGGTACAAATAGTAGGATGAAAAATATTGCTATTTTTAAAAGCTAGATTTTTGAAAAATAACCATATTTGATGAAATTAGGGGGCATTTTTGTTTTATATACTTCTCCCGGAAAATAAAGGAAACATATTCATACACATACCACTCTCCACTAGTGACCAACTTAGGCAAACCGAGTTGTACCAAATGTAATTTGCTTCATTTTCTTTAATGCATATAAATATGTAATATAAATATAGTAACATATATTGATAATGGTAAGTATCATAAAAAACCATTAAAACTAATCCAATTTACACCTGTTTGGATTGTTTACGAGCCATCTTTAGTGCCTTCCTCCTTCAGTTACTCTCTCAATTGTGGTTAAGAAAAGAATGAGTTAGACCATGAATAGTTTTTCAAGTCAGACGGCTGGACTTCATAATTTTTTTGCTTCTTTTTTGATCTGGTAGGAGAGGAGCTCCTACAATTGGTGGAGGACACCCGCTTAAAGGGGAAGATTGTTGGAGGTATAAATTCAACGTTCCTGGTCCTGATTCCGAAAGATAGCAGCCCAATTTCTTTCAACGACTTCCGCCCAATCTCGCTTTGTAATCTCATTTACAAGATTATCTCCAAGGTAATCTCCAACGGAATTAAACCCATTCTAGGAAGGAGTCTCTCTGCGGAACAATTAGGATTCTTGAAGGGCAGAAGAATCCATGATGCTATTGGAGCAGCTCATGAATGCTTACACAGTATCAAACAGAAAAATCTAAAGGCACTAATCATGAAGCTGGACCTCAAAAAAGCCTTCGACTGCATTGACTGGGATTTTCTGAGGCTTGTCCTCCACGCGGTGGGTTTTGGAGACAAGTTTATAAATTGGACTCTCTCTTGTGTCACAAGTGCTAACATTGTTGTGCTGATCAATGGTGATCCATCTAATTTCTTCAAAAGCGAGAGAGGACTCCGTCAGGGATGTCCACTCTCCCCTTACCTCTTCATCTTGATAATGGAAGGACTCAGTATTCTCCTCTCAAGAAGCTTCTCCGAGCATAATATTTCAGGCATTAAGGTTTCTAAACTTGTTAAGATGGTCCATCTGATGTTCGTTGATGATGTTCTGCTTATGTCCATAGTTGATCCTGTGGAATGGCATTGTATTCTAGAAGTTCTTCAGCGATTCTGCTTGGTTTCTGGTCTATCCATTAATCTGGCAAAGTCTTCAGTTCACCACTGGGGTGTTTCTGATTCCGAACTACAACTTCTCAAAGTCACTATTCCTCTCACCTTTAAGAATCTGAGTGAAGGATTCAACTATTTGGGTTTCCATTTGTAGATGGGAGCCTCTTCCTCTGGTGACTGGAGCTGGTTGGTGACCTCCTTCAAAAGAAAAATCGACTTCTGGTGCAATAAGTGGCTGTCATTGGGTGGAAGGCTTATCCTGGTTCAATCTATTCTCCAGAGATTGGATGTCTATTGGATGATGTTGGAGCGGGTTCCTTCAAAGATTATCACCTCACTGCGTCAAATAGCATTCAATTTTCTGTGGGGAGGAAACGCTGACAAAAATCGTATTCATCTTTGTAATTGGCAAACAATTTCAAGATCGAAAAGAGAAGGGGGATGGGGCCTCAAGGATCTCACCACATTCAATGTAGCCCTCTTGGCCAGCTCATTCTGGAGAGCGGTCTCCATTGACAGTATCTGGCACAATATAATCATGGATAAGTACCTTGAATCAAAACCGCTCCTTCATTGGCTTCGCAAACCAACTGTCCAGCTGACGAGGGCCTCATCCTTTTGGAAAGGCCTGGTGGCTTCATCTCCCATTATTCTTCACTGGCTCCGCTGGAAGCCTGGGGAGGGCCAGGATATTCTTCTTGGCAGAGATTTAATTCTTGGACTGGGGGAACGCTCAATTCTCTCTCCAGCGATGAGACTCCATCTTCGGGATTTAAATATCACAACTCTTGCTCAGATTAGATCATTGATAGGTGCGTCCCCTCTACCAGACGTTTGGTTGTCCAATGGTGATCTCTCACTGAGCGAACCGCTTGCAACATAATGGATACGATTTACAACAACACTTAAATGTGTCGGAATTTCCCTGAGGGTTGAGCCGGATGTCTTGTTGTGGGCCGGCGGAGATGAATCGGGATTGATCACTGCAAAAAACTTATATCTCGCCCTTCAGAATCGTTTTTACACTGATCCGGTTTTGTTGTGGATCAACAAGCTTTGGAAGCTACAGCTGTCGCTCAAACTTAAATTATTCTCCTGGTTGGTGGGTAAAGATAAGCTCCTCACCTGGGAAGATTTACAAAGGCGTGGCTGGGTGGGGCCGAGTATTTGTTTACTATGCAAATCTGCCCCCGAGGACCTTCTTCATCTCCTGATGCATTGCCCGTTTTCTAAAGATGTCTGGCACCGAATTACAAAGCATTATACTCTTCAGACATCCTGGTGCGACTCCTCCATCACAGAAAGCTTCCCTTGTTGGCTCACCAGTAAATCGGGCCCGCCTTGCCTGGTGGTCCATTACAGCTGGCAAATCTAGTTGGAGAGAAATCGAGTGCTTTTTGAGGATGTCAAGCCATCTTTGCCAAGGGTGTTCTTCAAGATTTTGGCCTCGTTCAACTGGAAACCGATCACGGATAGTGTCCACCCTCATCGTGCTATGACATTTGACTTGGCCGAGGGTCACTCTATAGCGTTTTTTTACGGAGCTGCACAGTCCAATGGCTCCAGATGTGGCGCTGGAGGCTTCTTCAAATCACATCAGTCCAGAATCACTAATTGGTTCATCAACTGTGGCTCTGGCACAAATACAAAAGCAGAGCTTTTGGGTTTATGGACCACGCTCACTCTCGCTGCTCTATGGTCTATCGATGACCTCCACGTCCAGGGTGACTCGAGAGTGATAATTGACTGGATTTCAAACAAGTGCAGGCTCAACTCCATCCATTTAGAAGGTTGGATGCAAAAAACGAGAGATCTATTACAGCGCTTCTCCAACATCAATTTTCTTCATGTTTCTCGCACTCATAATAGGGCCGCTGATGCACTCTCCAAGAGGGCCCTATCCGAGGTGGTTGGGAGGCTCTCGATCTATCACTGTGATAAAGGGATCGAGAGTCCCATTACCTCTTTAAATATTTTTGAATGATGCTGTCAGCCCTCCACCTGAAGCACTGAATTCAACACCTGGACTTGAACACTGGTCGTGGCTGGGAAGACATCGACCTCTTGTATTTATTCTCTCATGCTCAAGTAGGGAATGCCTATTTTATATGCGGTTTAATGTAGGTCTGGATCCTCATTGCTAGTGGATCCTCATCGTATTTTGACCAAAACTGACTACAGTCCTCCTTTGTAAATGAATTTATAAGCAATATAAATTCGAGTTAATTTTTTTTGGAAAAAAAAAAAAAAAGTCACCTTCTATAATCAATGAAAGAATCATAAATGAACATTATCACAAATGGACCTTTCATTTGTTGTCACATCAATACTACAATTTTTGTCATATCACTATTGGTTACAATGGAAATTCATTGACTTTTTTCTTTTCTTTTTTTAGATTGGCAATGATAAAAAAATTTCAAACATATAGGACATCAAGAAAATAATAAAAAACAAACATATTTTTCAACTCAACTTTGTGAATATTATAAGTTGGTTATTTATCAATCCAAAACCTATTTAAATTTTTTATTTCTTATTTTTTTTTGGATTTCAAATCAATTATTTTTAACCAATTAGAAATCAACAAAAATCATAAGAAAACAAATCCTTGACTCCTCTTTGAGAAGAATATAACTTTGAAATGTTCTAACCCAAATTAATTGAATAAGCGAAAACAATACTCTCTTGTTTATGTAGGAATTAAAAGGTGGATCAGAATTAGAGCCTGCAGAGTGTTCATAATCATAATCAGAATTTGTTTGTCTTTTAGATTGATCACTATCTAACATGGTTGTCGCGAGACTTGGGGTTGGAGGAATTCGACCAAGTGGTTGTGAATGAGTTAAACCATTAATAGTTTGTGAAGTCACCTTCTATAATCAATGGAAGAATAATAAATGGACCTTACATTTTGTTGTCATATTATTACCATTTTTGTCATATCACTACTAAATGGTTACAATCAAACATTTAATGAAGGTTGACTTTTTCCATTTCTTTTTTTGGTTGGGCAATGATAAAAAAGGTAAAATCAATACTTTTTAACCAATATATGTCAAGAAACATAATAAAAAACATAAATAGATTTCAAATAAACTTTGTGAATACTATAAGGTTATGTATCAATCCAAAACTTTTTTATTTATTTATTTTTTCTTTTTTGGATTGGAAATCACAGAAAATGTCAAATCAATAACTTTTAACTAATTAGAAATAAACAAAAAATATTTTGACTCCTCTTGGGAACAATATAATTTTGACACGTTCTAATCCAAAGTTAATTGAACAAGCACAAACAATAGTCTCTTGTTTAGATAAGAACTAAAAACTAGATCGGAATCTAAGCCCGCTGAGTGATTTAAATCATAATTCAAATTTGTTTGTCTTTCAAATTGCTCATTGTTTAACGAGTTTGTAACCAGGCTTGAGGTTGGAGGAATTAGACCAAGTGGTTGTGAAGGAGTTAGACCATTAATAGTTTGTCAAGTCACCTTCTATAATCAATAGAAAAACAATAAATGGACCTTACATTTTGTTGTCACATCAATACTACAATTTTTGTCACATCACTACTAAATGGTTACAATGGAACATTCAATGAAGGTTGACTTTTTTCTTTCTTTTTTTGGATTCACAATGATAAAAAGGTCAAATCAACACTTTTTAACCAATAGGATAGCAAAATAATAAAAACAAAAATATTTTTCAACACAACTTTGTAAAACCTAATTATGTATTAATCCAAAACTTTTTGATTTATTTATTTTTTCTTTTTGAATTAGAAATGATAGAAAATGTCAAATCAATAATTTTTAACCAATTAGAAATCAACAAAAAAACATAAAAAAATATTCTTTGACTCCTCTTTGGGAAGAATATAACTTTGAAATGTCCTAACCCAAAGTTAATTGAACAAGCAGAAACAATAATCTCTTGTTTAGGTAGGAACTAAAAAGTAAATCAGAATTTGAGTTTGTTGAGTGATTTGAATCAAAATTYGAATTTGTTTTTCTTTCSCTCATTGTCTAATGGGGTTGGAGGAATTAGACCAAGTGGTTGTGAGTGCAATAGACCATTAATAGTTTGTCAAGTCACCTTCTATAATCAATGGAAGAATAATAAATGGACCTTACATTTTGTTGTCACATCAGTACTACAAATTTTGTCATATCACTACTAAATGGTCGCAATGGAACATTCAATGAAGGTTGACTTTCTATTTTTCTTTTTTTGATTGACAATGATAAAAAATGTCAAATCGATACTTTTTTACCAAAAGGATGTTAAGAAAAATATTAAAAAACAAAAATATTTTTCATTTCTACTTTGTGAATACAATTGTGTATCAATCCAAAACTTTTTGATTTATTTATTTTTTCTTTTTTTGGATTGGCAATGATAGAAAATGTCAAAACAATAATTTTTAACTAATTAGAAATCAACATAAATCATAAAAGAAAAATGCTTTGACTCCTCTTTGGGAAGAATATAACTTTGGCATGTCCTAAGCCAAAGTTAATTGAAAAAGGGAGCTATTTTTAGCCTATTTTCAAACTTTGATCTCTTCTTCTATGGCCGATTGCTAGTTATAGAAACTAGTTCTTCTTCTAGTCTTCTTGTTTATCCTCCTCTTAGGTTCTACTGATCGTTCAAAGCTTTTAATTTGTCTTCCATTTCTATCTAGTTTTTTTAGGTTGTTTATTTACTTCAGTTTTTCCTCATTGATTGTTTTCACAGTTCCTGACTACTCTCACTAATCCTTGTCTTTTCTTCCTTTTGTCATTAACTGGTGATGGGCTCTAAGATCTATTTTTTTTTGCATTAACTACATCTCTAAGGTGGCTTACTATCACAGTTAGTGGTTCTTAGCTAGTTAATCATTTTGGCTCTACTATTTCTTTTCTTCAACAACTCCTCGTTTCTCTCTAGCCTTGAAATAAGGGGCCCACCCTCTATTTCCCTATTCTTTTATTGGCTCCACAAGACTTTCAAATAGAGTTGCACCATTCCTTACTAGGCACTTGACTTCTTGTCTCAGGATGACCATTAAGGGAAAGGATGGAGAGGACAGGAAGGGTCCCCTCACTATTGCTCATAACAGTCAATTTAAATATTCCGTGGAGAATTATTTATTTTCACATTCATTATTACCTCCTGGCACTTCTCCCGATCCTCCAAGTCAGTTTCTCATTAACTCATCTCATCTGGGTTATTATGAACATCTACCAAAAGTTTCACATTTAACTCATGAGATGGTTCAGATTGAGCTTTCTCTGGGCTCTCTGGTAGCAGCGAACAAAGATTCAGTTGATCCTCTAGTAGGAACTACTTTCGGCCACTATTGACACAAGCAGGTTGCGACCTCTCCTCAAGTACATAATCACCGTGGTTCTGAACTCTATAAGTATTTTAGACACGGGTTTCCTCCCAAAGCCTGGAAGCCCAAAAAGGCTCGTCGATGACTCATTATTGGTATGGACATGGGACTTGAGGAAACCTGTCACCTCTCCCTTTGTGCCTTAGTTTGCAGGTTTGCTTACAAAACCAAGTGCTCTCTTTCCTTTCATGATTGGATGAAGGATACCTGGTTCCCCATTATTGGTTGCATCCTTGTTTACTTAACTCTCCCCTGTGGTTGGTTTTGCCTGACTTTCAAAATCCCAGAGGATGCAAAACTCATTTTGTCTAGCTTCTGGGACTACGCTGGAGGCAGTCTCATGTTGAAAAGGTGGCGCACTGCTTTTGACCCTTCCATGAAGTATTTCAGTCATCGGCATGTCTGGGTTCTCCTACCAGGCCTGCCACTCAATCTTTGGAATAGAACAACTCTTAAGGCCATAGGAAACCTATTGGGTCATTTTCTAAAATTAGACAAAGCCTGTCTCACTTCTTCGAATAAGCATTTGGCCTGGATACTGGTAGAGTTGGACCTACACGCAGGCTTAATGGATGTTTTAGAATTCAAATGGCATGGTATGGTGATGGAACAACACTTAGACTACCTTGGACTTCCTTTTCGGTGCACTCTATGCCGTAGAACAGGACATCTTCAGAAGGATTGCTTTGGTAGCCATGATACTTTGGCGGTGGAGGAGACATCTGAACCGAGATTCAAAGACTCTATGTATTTGGATGAAGAACCAGAGGCGCTGGGAGAGGCAGACAACTTCGAAGATTTAAGCTCTTCCTCTTTACAAGAAGTCGACACTGATTCACTTCTTGGTAAGTTAAAGAGTTACTGCCCTCACTTCTTTCACAAGCTCTTACTATGGGAACATGACTTTTTAAATTCTCCTAATATATTTAGGGATTCGAATGTATTTAATAAAAATATTTCAGTCTTGACAGTTCTCCCTATGTCACATGCCTCGAACATAAACCCTCCTCCTACATCACCTACAATTATTGCTCATGATGTACCCTCATCTAATACTTCTATCTCACCTACTCTGTTTACCTCTCCGAACACACAACCACTTATCTCACATAATACTTCTGATCTACCTACTCTCATTGATCCTCCTTCTTTACCTTCTAGTCTAGAACCCTTATTAGATCCTTCAGATTCATCTATTTTTTCACCTTTGCCAGAGAATACTAGTCCTACACTGTTGCAAACCTTTCGGGGGTCGGATCTAGTACCTAATCCAAAATTTGATCTAAGGGGAGACCTTTTAACTAAACAAGTGATACAAGGGAAATATTTACCTTGGTCAAGGGGACTGGGCACTGATTCATCATCCCTTAAAACAAGAAGTGCTCGTAGAAAGCAAGATCTACCACCTTTGTCATCACACCTACCTTCTTCTTCTCGGGATTCGAGGGAACTTAGAGTTAAAGCCCTGGCTCGTGGTCATCCATGATCCTGCTCTCCTTGAATATTAGAGGGGTGGGAGGTACCCTCAAACTAGCCTCCATGCGCAGACTCCTTTCTACCATTAAACATGACCTTATTTTTCTCCAAGAGACCCTTGTTGATGATGAAAAGGCAAGGAAGTTTTTACTTCCACTTCGTCCTACCTAGATGTTTAGTGTTGTGAGCTTGATGGGG
Source organism: Picea engelmannii (assembly GCA_009831015.1). Classification (NCBI taxonomy): domain Eukaryota; kingdom Viridiplantae; phylum Streptophyta; class Pinopsida; order Pinales; family Pinaceae; genus Picea; species Picea engelmannii. Next base: position 979,222 of record ML777828.1, on the reverse strand, counting down.
AAGTTTGGTGGACTTCTGGTGGTGTGGAACCCAAACATACTTGATCTCTTATCTTTTCATTGTGCAGGCGGCATTATCTTATCAGGTGTTCACTTACCAGATAAAAGAAGCCTTAACTTGATCAATGTTTATGGGCCAAATACAGTTCGAAGACGATTTTGGGGTCTTCTGGAAGCTAAGGGTTTACTAGACCTTAACAACCTTATCACTGCAGGTGATTTAAATTTTTCTACTGGCTCTGAAGAAATTTGGGGGAAGAAACCACTATTGGACCCACAAGCAACCTACTTTAGAGATTTTTTTTCGTCTCATCACTTAGTGGATGTTAAGCCCCCTGAATTGGTGCCTACTTGGCACAACGACATACTGAGCATAGAAGGTATTCAAAAAATACTGGACATGGTTTTTTGTTCTACTACTCTACTTAACTTATCTACTTGCTTTCAATCATGGGTTGAATTACCTTTCATATCCAACCATGCTCCTATGATACTCCAACTAGATTTTGGCATTTGCCTAGTTGCTCTTTCTTTTAAATTTAATTTGACTCACTTGAAAGATGTGCACTTCAACAACTTTGTCAGAGATGTTTGGATAAATAGACAGAGTTCTCCAAGAGAAGGGGCTCATAGTAGACTGGTTCAAAAACTCATCTTTCTAAAATCAAAAGTCAAAAAGTGGATAACAGATCAAAAGAAAAAGGAACACCTTCTCTTGGATAACATTGAAGTAGAATTGAAGTAGAATTAATCTGGCTCTCAAATGAAAGTCTAGATATTAGCCCACATGCACAAATCAATCCTCGGCTGATAGAACTTGGAGTGGAAAGAAAAAGAATTATGAAGGCAGAAAAGGATCTTTGGAGACTTAAAATCCGGGCTACTTGGATTCATTCAGGAGATAAGAATACTGCCTATTTTCATAGGTTTGCCAGTTTTAGGAGGAACTAAAAACATCTTTGGGAAGTTAAAGATGAATCAAATCAAATACATACTGGACAGGAAGAAATTAAGAAAGAAGTAGTGAGACATTTCAACACCTTTTATAAAGACACTAATAATTCTATCATTGATCAAATTGCTTCAGTTCACCTTTATCCAAGAATGACTATAGAAGAGGAGGTTCATTAGTTGGAAAGCCCATGTACAAAAAAAAAAATCCTGGACATCCTCCGGGGCTTCACCAAGGACAAGAGTCCTGGTCCTGACGGGTGGTCAGTGGAGTTCTACTTACAACATTTTGAGCTTCTTGCTGATGAATTATTAGAGGCAGTGGAAGAAACCAGATTAACTGGATCGGTGAACAGATCTATCAACTCTACATTTTTAACCCTCATTCCTAAACTGAATGGGTCGATATCTTTTAGTGATTTCCATCCTATTGCACTCTGCAATCTCTACTATAAGATCATCTCTAAAATTATAGCTAATCATATCAGGCCCATCTTGTCCCACTCTATTTCAGAAGAACAATTCAGTTTTTTAAAAGCAAGACAAATCACTGATGCTCTTGGATCAGCCTAGGAATGCATACACAGTATCAGAGAAAAGAATCCTCAAGCTTTGATCCGCAAAATTGATCTGAAAAAAGCTTATGATTCCATAAGCTGGGACTATCTTAGACTGGTTCTTCTTCAATGTGGTTTTGGCCTTACTACAACCAATTGGATCATGGGTTGTGTCTCTTCCACAACTTTTGTTGTTCTCATTAATGGAGAACCATCTGATTTCTTCATCAGTGGAAAGGGGCTTAGACAGGGATGCCCACTCTCCCAATTGTTATTTACTTTAGTTATGGAAGGCCTGAGTTTGGCTTTCAAGAATAAACAAAGAGAGGGATTGCTCACAGGTATCAATGTCTCAAGAGTTGTCCGAATTCTACATCTTCTATTTGCATATGATCTTCTTATCTTGAACAAGGCATCCTTATCTGAATGGCAGGTGATTAAAGATCTTTTGACTTTATTCTGTAGTGCAACTGGATTACAGATTAACAACTAGAAAACCTCCTTTTATCAGTTTGGAGTTCATCAATTTGTTCTGGATTCTATTAAATTTACTTTCAATTTCACAATTAATAACCTTGCCACTGGATTTAAGTATGTCAATTACATTTTGAAAGTAGACATTTATAGAGCAGAAGACTGGAATTGGCTTTTGCTGAAATATGAATACAAAATCAACCACTGGTGCAATAATTGGTTATTTATGGGGGGCAGACTTGTGTTAGTCAAGGCTGTCCTAGAAAGCCAGCCGATCTACTGGATGGCTATGGCAAACATTCATGTCTCCATTCTTCACCGTATTTGACAACTTGCTTTTAATTTTCCATGGAATGGAAAAAAAAAGGGCTTTCATCTGTGCAATTGGTACCACATAGCCAGACCTAAGAGATTTGGGGGTTGGGGGATAAGGAATGTTTTTAGCTTCAATCAAGCTATGGCAGTGAAATATCTTTGGCGAGCCTTAAAGGTGGATGGACTCTGACATTGAGTCATTAAATCCAAATATTTTCCATCCTTCACTATTGAAAGTTGGCTCAGATTAGACTCGGTTTCTTGCAATCGGGGTTCCCTGACTTGGAAATATCTGACCAAAACTTTTCACCTGCTAGTTCATGGTCTCTCCCGATGCCCTGGATCAGGCTCCTCAATCCATATAGGCAAGGATCAGATACTTGGATTGGGATCGTCTTTCTTCTTGTCGGACGATCTGATTCAAGCACTTAAACTTCGTGGACTTTTTTTCCTCTTTCAGGCTTCATGCCCTTCTCGCCTGGGAATCTTTGGACATAATTGGTTCACTTCTATTGATTTGAACTTAGGAGGGACCCTTTCAATAGAGTGGCAAAACTACAGAGAGCTTCTTATTCACAGTGGCATTTAGCTAACTCAAAGACCAAATGTATTACATTGTCTTGGAGGAGATCGCACATGCAAAATCTCAGTTAAAAATGCATACGAGGTCATAGAAGCCAAAAAACATCCTTTTCTGATTAGTGGCTGGAGAAATATTATCTGGAGAGGTGGATGTCCTTTAAAACTAAAGCTTTTCAGTTGGCTTCTTGAGGAGAACAAACTACTACTTTGGAACAACTTGCAATGCAGAGGATTTGAAGGTTCGAGCATCTGTTATCTATGTAAAAATAATTCAGAATCGAACTTACACCTCTTCGTTGGATGTGATTTCACCTGTGGTGTTTGGGACAGAGTTTGCACAATTTAAATTTCACTGGTAGCTGGCAGGGGGATTCCATATCTGAATGTTTTAAAAAATGGATGCAACAATTTTTTCCTTTTCCTCTATTACCGATCTTTCTTTGCTGGTTAATTTGGTTAGAGAGGAACCTTGTTTTATTTGAGAATGGAACACCTTCTATTCAGAGGGTATCTTACAGAACCCTTTCCTTTTTGTGAGACTTATGTTCAGAGAAAATCCACAAGAAATCTAGAAGACAGTTGCTGCTAGATGTTTCCAGAGTTCCCACAGATTGGTCTGATAATGTGGACATTGGATGGTTTGACGGGGTAGCTTCAATGTCAGGTCAAAACTGTGGTGCGAGAGGTGTTATTAAGACAACATATCATAGAACTTACAAATGTTTATTTAACTGTGGTCCGGGGACCAATACTAGAGCAGACTTACTCGGAGCCTGGGCTCTTCTCACTTTGGCTGTCAGGCTGGATTTATCAGAGATTTAAATATATGGTGACTCCAATATAGTCATTGACTGACTTTGTGATAAGGGTCAGCTGCAGGTTCACAACTTGGAGGGATGGAAGGAGAGAATTCACGAATTACTCAACAAATTTCACTCCATTTCCTTTCATCATATTTATCGTGAATACAATTCAATAACAAACACTATCAAAACAAGCTCTTCATCAAGCTCCAGGGACAATTGTTTACTTCCAATGTGTGGGGGATCATGAAGGCCCTCACTTGGCACTTGAACTCTTTTAATTCTGTTTTGGTCCTGCTGGACTTTGTTTTTTGATGGTTTTGTTGTCTTTAGTTGATATGAGATTTCTATCTATGACACTGTATATCTTAGATTCTGTACATCCAGGCTGTTATTTTTTGTATCCTTTTCCTCAGGATGACTAGTATATGTTATCGTTTTACTCTCGTTCAGATGCCTTCGTGCTTTTTTGCCTAGGCTTTCTTGTGTAGAACTTTTTATATTTGCTATATGAATATAAAGTGAAATTTTTTGTAGAAAAAAATAAGTTAATTGAAAAAGAAGAAACAATAGTCTCTTGTTTAGGTAGGAACTAAAAAGTGGAAATAATAGTCCCTTGGGTAGGCAGGGGCTAATAAAATGTTTTGGTGTAATACAATAAGAGTTTATAACTCCCACCATAGGAATCAAGTGAGTGCCAAAATGAAAATATTTTGATTTTAGAGAAGTAATCCATTACATAGACTAAAATGACAACCTTGCTTTATATTTTTACATGTCTAATAAGAAGGTATCACTATGCCACTTCCTTTAGAGTGCCTAACCTGCAAATCGGTTTATATTGTAATATATCATTAGGGCGTTGTTAATAAAAATATTTAATTATTGATTTTAAAGAATATTGTATCTAAAACACAAACCTAAATTGTTCAAGTTGAAAAAAATAGATTATTTGTCATTGTTATTTATTCTCATATATGAGTATGCTCGAAATATGTTGGACTAGAGATTTTGAGGCTTGACTAACTATTAGAATATAAAAGAAGACACCCAAACAAATAATATAAATTTGATTTAAATATTGCATCCCCTTAAGTTTAAAGATGATCGAGTTACAAAAACAATGAAACAATTAATAAGAAGAAGTTGAAATATAAATAATAATAGTAATAGTGCCTACTTAATTAGAAAGCACATTTTTTCATAAATATTCCTTGGGAGTATATATTTATACTCAGGGTTCATTTTCATTGGAGATCAATCATTCATTCAGTAATCAATAATATATTATACTTCATAGGCCTCTTTACTTAATTGCGTATAATTAATACCATAATTGCTTATACATTGATGCGAGATTCATTGATTTGATAAAAACATGGTAAATCACTTCATCACTCACCAAGCCTCTTGTTAAATCATTTCGTTGCAAACTACAAGGATGGACAAAATGAACAAGAGTATAAGGGAAAACCTGGTCTACTTAAGTAATTTCTAACATAAAGGGGACATCCTATGAAATCATCACACATCTCCAATGTGCCTAAATAAATTACCATCAAACCTCTAATGCAAGAAACAATGGAAGATATGTACCTTGAAGAATCCAAGAAAGTTGTTATTAAGGAGGTCCTAAGGTTTGAATTTGTCGAAGGAAGCAAATTTGTAGCACCCACCCATCTTTGTAGCTCTAAAAGACAAGTTGAATCCCTCAAACCAATTCAAGATCTTAACAAATCCCCACCAAACAATGAATATAATGTAGATAAAAAGAAAGATAAGGTTATTCATGTAGGCTTGATAACTCATAACATTGAGTAGAAGCATAAGAATTGATGGGAATTAGAGCATGGAATGGTGATGAATTCTCGAGGGCACCTTAAAATCTTATCTAAACAAGAAGAATTGTGAAGATAAGATAACAAAATTCAAAAACATTGTATTAAATGCACTAAAATTCCATCTAGACACAAGTAGGAAAATTTTATGATGGATATACTACACGAGATGTTTTTTAGGCAAGATGAAGTCAATATTATTGCTTAATTAGTTCATGAAGTGTGTATCCATGTCCTCATATTTGTATTTATGGGTAATTATTTGAAGGAGATATTACAACTCCCTCTATCTATACATGTTATGTGCATGCTTCATAATGCTAATCACAAGTATAAGTATCACAAGAAGTTTAGACCATGGATTCACCTTTCTCATAAACAATTCTATCACATACAACCTTAATCAGATAAGTATGAATTACCTTTACCCTTTTATTCCATCTCTAAGGTGAACCTTTAAGTGATAGAGAAACTAGCTCATAACTTTCATGCCCTTTTAGATTACATGTGAACTATATAAAAAAACAACCATAATCTGTACAAGATCAAATATTCTCATAGAAACTTTGATTAGGGGGTGTTCAAGCCTTCAAGTATAAAATAATTTCACAAGAATCAGTATAAACACATTCCTCATTCCTCTAAAAACCTATTTAATTTTGTGTGTAAATTCTCACAAGAAACTAAAAGTATCAAGGAAGCAATTGAAAAAGTTTGGCAATAAAGTTGTATATTCTTTCATAGTAGAACAACCTTATGAGTTAATGCAAGCCAACAATGACACATCCCTCTGCTTTATTAACTCCGAAGACACATCCCACCTGTTCCTCAATTGTGCATTCACTGATAACATTTGGAATCATCTAAACCAGCTCTTCTCGCTCCCGACGATCTGGAAAGGTGACTCTTTCATCTCTTGTTTCGATTTCTGGTTATCCTGTGCTGCTGCTCCACACCCTCTGGTGGCACATGTCTGTTGGCAGACATGGATTGAACGCAACAGGGCGATCTTCGAGGGACGATCCCCCTCCCTCACTGGAGTTCTTCACCGCATACTAGCTTCCTTCAAATTTCAGCAGATTTTACCAAAATCCTACATTTACAAAGTTCTCGATCTCAGGCTGGATGAAGGATCCACGCTAGCATGTTTTGATGGGGCGGCTCTCTCTTCAGGCCTCTGCTGCGGAGCAGGTGGCACTTTCAAAACTCACTCCTCGAGAATTACAAAGTGGTTTCTTCAATGCGGAGAGGGTACAAACACCAAGGCTGAGCTGTTGGGACTGTGGGCTACCCTCTTTCTCGCCTCCTCTTGGTCTATAAACCATCTTCATGTTCTAGGAGACTCAAGTGTTATCATCAATTGGATAAATCTCAATTGCAATCTTCGCTCCATTCACATCGAAGGTTGGAAACAAAGGACTAGAGAGCTCTTCAACTCCTTCACTGCCATAAAGCTCCAACATATCTCCAGATCCCACAATACAGAAGCAGATGCTCTGTCCAAACGGGCCCTGGGTGAAGTGACAGGGTGTCTCTCGGTTTTCCACTGCGATTATGGGAAAGAGAGTCACATCTCCTCTTTCAACATTTTCTGATTGCATTCGGCCTCTCCTTGTCAGTTTATGGACTGCTTTTTTTAGATTCTCTATTCTGGCCAGTCCGGCGCCCTGTGTGTATCGTGCTTGGGTGTTTCTAGCTCGTTATTTGAAAGGCTCTATTAATCGAGCTGTCCGCCTCTCTTTTGAGATTGAGTTACAGATCCTCTCTCTGATCATAGCGTTTATGCCTCTCGGCTTGCTGCCGTCTTTGTAAACAGGTTTATACTTCTTATAAATTTGAGAACAATTTCTACTTGGAAAAAAAAAAACCAACAATGATATATACAAATTCAAATTCAATCCCATTTAGTTTTGTGTGTAAATTTAAAAAAAAAAACAAAAACTAAGGGTATGAAGGAAGCCATTTTAGTTTATAATAAGTGTATAATTAATAAAAGAAAAGTACATCTTTTAATATATTATAACTTAGGGTACACGTTCATTGGAGATCAATCATTCTTTTAATAATCAAATATATATTCTTTTAACATATTATAACTTAGGGTACACCTTCATTGGAGATCAATCATTCTTTTAATAATCAAATATATATTCTTTTAACATATTATAACTTAGGGTACACCTTCATTGGAGATCAATCATTTTTTTAATAATCAAATATATATTATATTTTACATACATCTGGTCCTACTTGTTATCAAATATATATTATATTTTACATACATCTTGCCCTACTTGTTTTTAAGTAGTAAAATTGTTTAATTATTAATAAAAGTGAGTTAAAAGATAAGTATTTAAAGATAAATAAATTCATTATTATTTTTCATACATCTTGTTCTATTTGTATTTGTTTTTAAGTAATAAATTTGTTTAATTATTAATAAAAGTAAGTTGAAAGATAAGTATTTAAAGATAAATAAATTCATTATTAAAAAATAGTTGAAATATTACAAAGTTTTTATCATGGTGTCTACAAAGTTTATAGAGTCGTGCTTGTTTCTAAGTAGTAAAATTGTTTAATTAGTACGTTGAAAATAAGTATTCAAAGATGAATAAATTCATTAATAAAAAATAAAGTAATAAAATTGTTTAATTATTAATAAAAATGAGTTAAAAGATAAATATTTAAAGATAAATAAATTCATTATTATTTTTCATACATCTTGTCCTATTTGTATTTGTTTTTAAGTAATAAATTTGTTTAATTATTAATAAAAGTAATTTGAAAGATAAGTATTTAAAGATAAATAAATTCATTATTAAAAAATAGTTGAAATATAACAAAGTTTTTATCATGGTCTCTATAAAGTTTATAGAGTCGTGCTTGTTTCTAAGTAGTAAAATTGTTTAATTATTAATAAAAGTAAGTTAAAAGATACGTATTTAAAGATGAATAAATTTATTAATAAAAAATAAGTTGAAATATTATAAAGTTTTTATGATGGTCTCTACAAAGTTTATAGTTAACTTTTCGAATAACAATGAAATCATTAATTAAAAAAAAATAAAAAAATACAAAGTTTTTATTATTTTTCCAATATTATAATTTTGAAACAAAATGAATATTACTAAAATGGGAATCAATATTTACAACTACATTGTAAAAAGTCATTTCTATATTTGAACATAGTGAAATGAAAATTACTAAAATGGGAATCAATATTTACAACTACATTGTAAAAAGTCATTTCTATATTTAAACATAGTGGAATGAAAAGTACTAATTTTTTTTTTTATAGATATAAAAGTAGTCATGTTAATCTGTTTTTTTATTAATTTTTCAAATAGACTAAATATTCATTTTACTAGTCTAAACAAACACCTTTTTTTCATAAAACTTTGTATATATAACATTGATGAACATATTTCAACCACTTTTTATTATTTCAGTATATATATATGGTAATGCAAATGTGATTATTGCTAATATGTATATATAGAATTTGATATCTATTTAATGAAAAAATAAATCTAATTTTAATATAAATGTTAGGCTTTGGAGTGAGAGCCCCTGTACCGGCGGACCGCGGGGTGGTTTTGACGAGACAAAAATGTAGGTGATGGTCAGGGTCAAAAAGGAGAAAATGGTGGTAATAGAATGGGAAAAAAATTGACGGCCATAAAGTCCCGCCGCGAATAACGTCGCGTCGGTGATGACAACTCAATTCTGGAGAGAGGAACCTTCCTTTAACCGCCCAATTAACAAGGCAGATATTTCCGCAACCAAAGGCGCACAGGCCACGGGCGATTCGCAATTTACCTACTCAAATAATGAAAAAGCAACGCCATTAAATCCTTCATTTTTGGGGTGCTGTCAGAGCGTATACGAAAAGACAGATTCGATCGATCCATTTCCCACTGCATTAAATACGACCACAGCGATAGCAGCAGCAGTGGCAGTGCCAGTGTGGGTGAGAATTCGAGGTGGCGATTTCAAACGGGATTCGTACGAACTGTTTGTCCAAACATAAAGTTCCTGTTCACCCTCTACTCAGACAGAAAGACAGAGGGGAAAGGAARTGGCTCATTAATTCTTCTRCGGTCACGAGTTCGAGTTGCAGGGTGGACTGTTGAAGGATAYGGCAAATGGGATTTGGGCCGYGCGGATGGCTCTGTTTTTGYTGGCCACTGTTGCTGTTATGGCTGCTCCCAGGGAAGATCTGGTCACCCGCCTGCCTGGCCAGCCTGTGGTTCCGTTCAAGCAGTATTCGGGCTATGTGACTGTGGATGAAGCTGTGGGTACCGCTCTCTTTTATTATTTTGTCGAGGCGGAGCGGAATGCCAGTTCCCTCCCTCTCGCGCTTTGGCTTAATGGAGGTACGTGGTGGATTTTGGTAATTCGATTCAGGAAATGCTTCTATTTTCGACGCTAAATGTCCTCAGATTCAGTCAAGGCTCTCGATCCCTGGCAGAAAAAAGTATGAAGAGACTAAAGTTTTATTTATTTTTGGACATTGAATGTACTTATTTCTGCTATTCAGTAGCATTCATTAAAGCTGTTACCTGCAAGAATATTAATTTAGAAAAAAAATTGTTTCTGGCAAGGAATGTCCTAGGGAGAAGTTAAGGTTTCTGTGTTTTTCTTATCATTTTTTTACTCTTTTTGTATGTTGTTCGTATGTTGTGTTATATTTGGTCGTAAGAACTGATCCACAATAGCATTCAAATCATGATCTTGTTGGCTCTGCTTCTATAAATATTATGATTGTATACTACAGCAGGGCCTCCCATAAATCCTACAGGGTCTCGCTCTCAGATTCAATCTTGTCGCTCGATTCCTTACAGAAAAAATAATATGAAGAGACTGAAGTTTTATTTACTTTTGGATACTGAATGTACTTCTCTCTGATACTCGGTGGCATTTCCAAAAAAAAAAAAACAAATTTAAAAGAATTATATATAGACTAATTTTTCAAGGAAAAGTGAAGGCTTCTGTGTTTTTCCAACTATAAAATCTCTTCTCTTTTATATGTTATGTCAAGATTATTCAGTTATAACATACAAATCATTATCTTATCTCGTGACGTCCTGCAATTGTTTCTACAACTCTGATTATATTCTTTTGCGAGACCTGTTTGTCAGATTTCACTGTTTGTGGATGCGCGGGCGAAATTTTCGGGATTAATTGGTTTCGGTTTTGCAGGACCGGGGTGTTCCTCGATAGGCGGAGGAGCTTTTACGGAGCTCGGGCCGTTTTATCCCAGCGGTGGAGGCCGAAGGGGGCTGAGGAAAAATCCGCATTCTTGGAACAAAGGTAGGCACGCGTTTTTTTGAACCAGTGACCGTTTGGTTTTCTGTCAATTTTTTTTGCCATGTTCTTAATACTATTTTTTTTTTTGTCAGTGGCGAATCTTCTTTTCCTGGACTCTCCGGCTGGAGTGGGCTGGTCTTATTCAAACGGCACATCAGCATACAGTTACAACGACGGAAGAGTGGGTATGTATGTGTCCTTGATAATTGTTTTTTTCCTTTTGGAACCGGAACCATAATACGTCCGGCTGGTTTGTGTCAATCAAACAGCGAACGAGACCTTGACATTTTTACTGAAATGGTACGAAAAGTTTCCAGAGTACAAGAGCCGAGACCTCTTCCTCACTGGAGAGAGCTACGCAGGTACCTACCTTCCTAGAGTAGTGTTTTAATCGGTGCTTTGACTAAATCAAGTGTTTTTTGGTTGTAATTTTTTTTGGTCATATCATTAAAAAAACATAATATTGTATGTATTTTTTTCATAAATGATTAATGAAAAACCCATTCCCTTAAATTAATAATAAAAAAAAAATCATTGGACACTAAAAGAGGTAAAAACTGGTAAATGAGATTTCGTTAAGATTGTTTTCGTAGATAACACTCTATGTTTTTGAAACATTCAACTTTTCTAGTGGATACTCCACTCATCATCACTGATAATTAAGTTAAAATGTTCAGACACCTTTCCTCTACTTCAAATACAAATCTCAACATACTTTTTTCTAATATTTTAGCATAATTATCCCTGATGATAAGTGAAATATCCACTCTAAACGATGAAAATTTCAAAAGCTTGTACACAATCTTATCCAAAAAACGATCTTAACATTATGACGACCAACTGTGAAAATCTACATTCTCCGAAAGATTTTTTTTTTTTTTTTTTTTGGCATAAATCACTGAGAAACCAATTTGTTGTTATCGCTCAGGGCATTATATACCACAATTAGCCGAGAACATGCTGAGACACAACACGAATCCCGGTGCATATAAATTCAATCTCAGAGCCATAACGGTAATTAAACTTTCTACCACGGTATCTCTCTATTTTTTCTAACGTTTAACGCCACGGCTAACATGAACTGCCGGGCTCCCCGTTGTTGCAGATTGGCAATCCTCTGCTGAACTATGGCATCGACACGAGCGCAACTTATTTTTTCCTGTGGTCGCACGGCCTTATTTCAGACAAAACCTACCAGGGCGTGACGTCGTCCTGCGACTTTAGCAACGGGGTAGGCGACGACAACGGCGACGATGAGACACGGGTGGGCAGCTGCCCGTTCTTCGTCGGAGCGGCGCACGACGAAGTGGGTTTAAACATCAATATGTACGACGTTACGCTGGATATCTGCCCGCCTCCCATTGCGCGACAGGCCTTGATCCTGCGTAAGTTGGTAAGTAGTTGTTTCCCCAGGTGCAAAGAACTTGTATCAGGCGTACTCTAGACTGGTTATGTGTTTATTTTTTCCTATTTATCACGGAATTTGACATTACAATTGTTAGTGTCTTATTATGTTTTTGAATATATAAATCAATTTAGCATTTTCTAAAACCCAACATCATAAATATGTAATCTCAATATTGAAATCTACAACTTCAACTATTTTTCGAAATTTTAGTTAGATTTTAGATAAAACCTTTAGAAACATAACCAAAATAAAATAACTCTTACAACTTTTTACATTTTAAGTAAATGTATTGCTCAAAATATAATAACATGCTTTAAAATATACAAATTTAAGTAGATATATAATATATATGTAGCAAATATTTAGAAAGCAAGTAATAACTGTGCAGCAATATGCAGCAAAATAGACAGTTTAAGTAGATATGTAATATATGTCAACAAATATGTTGAAAACAGAAAACAAATAGTAACCATGTATCAATACAATTCAATTATTTGAGTGACTCAAATATTTCTTAAAAGTTTTAATTTTTAATTTTTTTTTGTTATAATTTTTGGTCATATTTGCTTGAAATTTGGTGAGAAATTGTTGGATCTGCAGATTTGAGTGGTTAATTCTGTTTAATCAGATTGTTTCAGGAGTTTTTCAGCATGTTGAATCTATTTATACTTTTAAAAATACAATTTAAACAACAGAAAATCGTGATCAAATTATCGAGAAAAAGACCAAAACTTAGAATAGTTAAACAACCCCTATATAATATGTTTGTTGCTAAATATTTCATATTGATTTGAAAAATAAACTAATTTTTATTTATTTTATGATTGAAAAATAAATTGGTTTTGGTTTATTTTAATATTGTTTATTAGAAAAAAATATTTCCATATAAATGTACAATAAAAATAAATTTAGAATTTTGATAAATTCAAAATAATAATAATAATAATAATAATAATAATCTGTTTTAAGGTCGGTCAAGCTTGTTTGTGGGCCCAGCGATTTGAACTTGTGACCTTTTAAGAGGAAACATAAGTTCTTAACCATTAAGCTCACTGAGACTGTATAAATTAAACAAACAAAAGTAACCGTTATAACGTTTGAAATTCGAAACCCAGTCCCACTCTGCATGGATTCGTTTAATCGTTAACCTACAATGTTTTTGGGCAGATGACGCATCGGGTCGACGGGATCGACGTTTGTATCGACGACGAGATAACGTACTATTTCAACCTGCGCCAAGTTCAAGAAGCTCTCCATGCAAACGTTACACGGCTTCCATACTCGTGGGAAGCTTGCAGTGGGTACGCCTTCTGTATTCATTTTATGACAGGAAATAAATAATAAATATATAACCATCAATATTGGCAAACTTGAAGAAAAAGCTTCCAGCACAGACTGATTTGTCATTAATGCCTGGTGTGAACTACACGTTTTAAGCACGGATAGAATCGTTATAAATGTATGGTTTGGAAGTTTAATGTAAAAGGGTTTTGAAATTTTGCAGAGTCTTAAGGTTTTATTTATATTTATGACAATTTTTTTCGATACATAAACGCTTGTGATTATACAGATAAATTAAGATAAAACCATCAAAATTTCATGATCTCATTTTTATTCCGATGATTTATATGAATTCCATGCCTAATCTTCATAGTTCTGAATAAATTCAGTTTCATAATGACGTTTTTGTGCTGTGCTTTATGAATTTTATTTTTACTCAGATTGGCCAACTCTGAAAATTTCTGATCAATGTGTACAGGATAGACTTCTTGTTTACAAAATATTATTTTTGAGCTGTCTCTTTCATTGAAGAGTTACTATCAACCTTTTTTACTCAAAATTCAGGACAATCTATAAAATTTCATTGAAGGGTTACTATCAACCATTTTTTTACTCAACAATCTATACTATAGGTGCCCTATACTATACAATTTTCATAATGATAATGATGTTATGCTGAAGGTTCGCCATCAATGCTATTATAAATCCACTCAGATCACGAGCATCATTAATGCGTATTCAGATATATTTGCTACCAGACGTGCTTGTTAATTAATACTTGGCTCAGGGCTGCGTGATTGTGGGTTAATTTTCAATCGTCATAATCGGCTGGGCATCTGGCTTTGTCGCGGGAGCTTTTGCAGGCGCGCAGGAAAATCTTTTAAAACTTTTTGGCTTCTCGATTATGGTAAGCTTTTATTACAATGTCCTCCCATTGGCAGACGAGGGGCAAATTGCAATCATCTGCTCTTCTCCTTTATATATTTTTTTGTGTACAATTCTGATAAAGTCTTTGCCTTGCCGTCCCCACCGTTCCTTCGTTTCCCTACCTTTTCTCATACGCAACCGGCCGTGTGTTTTAACTTTAATTGTGAGCAGACATAATTATATTCGCAGCCCCTTACAGCGTTGCAGTCGTTGTCAACGGAAAGCTCTTGGGGTGGTCAATGGTCATGGCCATGTTCACTCTTCTGGACTGAATCTCCAGGAATATAAAATGAAAGCGTTCCTTTTTCCTTTGCAGAGTTATTATACCATTTTCGAGGGCCTATATTCTGCTGCAAACTTCCTTAATTTATTGTAGCTTTGAAGGCCATGCACATTGTTTCTGCATGCGTGCCTGACAGGCTAATCAAATGCAACTGTATATCTAGTCTAAAAAATGATATTTTTATATTTTCACAAGAACAGCTGAGCTATTCCATAGTTAATGCTGTTCCTGTGCTGTGTAATATAATCTTTGGCCTTAGAAAGTCAGGTTCTCGTGAGGGGGTTTAATGCCTGCCTGGCAAAAATGACACTTTTATGTTTACATATGAACAACTTTGTTATTCCATATTAAATGGTTCCTTTGTGCTTTGTGCAGTCACTGTGTAATATAATCTTTAGCCTTGTATTTGTACAGGGAGAAGTCAGGGGCTCTTACATCACTTTGAGGTGCTTTTGTGCAGTCACTGTGTAATATAATCTTTAGCCTTGTATTTGCACAGGGTGAAGTCAGGGGCTCTTACATCACTTTGAGGGGTGGCTTTGACCTTGACAAGTAGGTGTGTGTGGGTGAGGGACTTTTTACTTAATATATATATATGCAAAATATTGAAATATTTGTGTATTTTTATCTTGTATATTTATATATAAGATAACGTAATATTATAGGTTTTGGAGTATGATTTAACTGCGGTTAAGAGTTTGTCTATTTGGGATGTCAGGAAATAGGTTAATGGTCCAATACTATGGATAGAGTGAAAGTCTGCTTCCTTACAAACCACCAGCAAATGGTTTTCTTTGAATAATAGTGATGAGTCAGCCTGCATTAGTGAATAGCAGCCACTTATGACTGTCCCCACTACTGATCAACTTCCAAGTTATTATAGGTTTATACATAAGATAATGTAATATCATAGGTTTTGGAGTATGACTTAACTGCTTTTGCTTGGTTAAGAGTTTGTCTACCTGGGATGTAAGGAAACACGTTCATGGTCCAATACTATGAATAGAGTGAAAGTCTGCTCCCTTACAGACCACCAGCAAATTGGTTTTCCTTGAATAATAGTGATGAGTCAGCCTGCATTAGTGAATAATTGCCACTGATGACTGTCTCAACTACTCATCAATGACTAAGCTATCATAGGTTTATACATAAGATAATGTAATATCATAGGTTTTGGAGTATGACTTAACTGCTTTTGCTTGGTTAAGAGTTTGTCTACCTGGGATGTAAGGAAACAGGTTAATGGTCCAATACCATGACTAGAGTGAAAGTCTACTCCCTTACAGACCACCA
>ML777828.1:854222-944819 GCA_009831015.1 Picea engelmannii | reverse complement strand
TTGAGATGTTTTGGCTTGTCTATCTTATTGCATATGGTTGAGGTATGTTCCATGGTTATCTCTTTCTGTTATTTGCTGCATACACACATATAAAGACATCTAAAAGGTAGATCAACAAAGTGTTTGACGAAATACCTCACTCAAGAAAAGTTTTAAAAAGACACAAAAACAGTGATGATCCTTGCATAATGGCTTGGGATCATTACAGAGTGTTGGAGCCTCTAGATAATTTTGTGATGATTTTAGAGGGAATACAACAATTTGTTTTTGAAGTTCCATCATGATCTTTGGGTCTCAAAAAATGTTTTGGGGGCATGGAATGCCCCCTTTGCATGCCATCATTGTGGGGGCTAGAACCTCAAGAGGATTCCAAGCCAATTAAATTCATTTGATCCTAATTCAAAGTTCATTAATATCGATAACAAGGATAGGCAACCCTCACCCATGAAGGAGGCAATCCATGATAGGCAACCCTCACCCATGAAGGAGGCAACATCACTTCATTTTTCTCTATGTTATATGTTGCTTGGCCTCCATTCTCGACATCAATATGGAATGAACTAAGAGGGATGAAGGGATAAAACATTGTTGGTTTTGTCATTTTCCTCTTGGGATTACACTTGTTCATCCTCGATTGAATTGCTAGCAAGCTATGGCACATTACCCTAAGTGCCATGTGCACCTTGTTGACTATATCACATTTCACAGGGGTCTCAATAATATGGAGGATGAAGTAGATTTAGTGAAAGCTTAGCTAGCTACAATAAGAGAGTAGTTACATGTTGGGAGGACAGTATTGGAGCAATCCTCATGTAGGTAGACTCAAACCCTCTAGAAGCTAAAGGGGGAGGTTTGTGCTACCCTAGTTGTCCAACAAAGAAAACTAAATAAACTCATTGTTGGATTGTCAATGTGTAGAGGTGCCAAGAGCAAATGGAATCCATCCTTGCCCCTTCCTTGATGGCTCACCCAACACCAACACTTGGAGAAGAATAGGAGGAGGAGGAGGAGGAGGAGGGAATCTCTGAGGCCAAGTCCTCCCAGTAAAGTGAAGCCACCATAACTCATGCTCATTGAAGCATGTTTGTTGAGTCCCTATTGGTTTTGTTTGGGCCTCTTCTTTGTTAGTATATGCATTGTCATGTTATTACTATTTTAGGAGATTTTTTTACTAATTTCACCAACAAATGTATTTTGGAAATATCATGATCATGGTATATGTTAGCCCTTTTTGATAAAGAACTATCCATGTTGGATGAACCTACATAACTGCTCTACTTAGACTTGCCAATTTTGTAATATGGGTTTCCTAGTTCCAACCACTTTTTTAAAATTTCAATACAAATATCCATTATTGTTAAAAAAATGTAATTGAAATATGTACATATTAGGGAATTTTATATAAAAAAATAGACATGTCATGAAGGGAAAACACAATTCATGGAATTTATGAATCAAAATGACTTCTCCTCATGCAAAATTATCAAACAATGTTAATAGTAGAGGAAATACATTTAGTGATCATTAAAACATCTATATCAAGGGACCTAGACCTCACAACCAAAAGTCCAAAAGCTAAGAAACATAAATTAGGTTGTTGCGAGAATCATGCCCACATTGGAAAATGGGTTGTAAGTGTCCTTGGGGAGTGGCCCCCAACTATGATTTGTAGAATTTAAATTTATGATATGGGGTTCCAAAAAAATATTTCATATCTAGCTTGGAAGATATCTCTACCTTAGAGATGGGTAAGGCTAGATGAGGATACTTGTCATTTTGTTCAGTGGGGGGGGAAAGGGATATGGTGAGCAATTATGGTGCCTTTTTTTGCATTCTCTTATTACTCAACCATCACAATGCCAAGGTTTACATTTAGAGAGCTTAGACTAGTGAGATCATATTGATTGGGGCACAAAATTATAGGAGGCTCCTTGCTTATAGTGCAACTCCCTAGAACTCAAATAACTAGTGTATATGTGCCATGATCATCTCTATCTTCCAACTTTAAATGACTATCTATGAATGAATCTTTGAAAAAATCAAAGAGTCATCACACTAAGTAAAGAATGTATTAGGATGAATGTTTTTAAGAAAGCTTAATTCTTTATTTCTAAATAAAAAATAGGAATTTTGTTTGAATGGGTTCACATGGTACAATGAACTCAATGAACCAAGGAAATATGACACAGCCCTAGACATACTTAGCATAATCACAATATCATATAGAAAATATTTCAAAGATTTTTTTTCTCACATATATAGTATATTTGTTGTAGTTGCCATAATTGGATAAATCTCTAACTTACTACCAGGTCCCTTATTGGTTGGAGTTTCCCTAATTGGATTAATCTCAAACTTACTACCATGCCCCTAAAATAAGGGACTTGGGAAAAAGGACATTCTTCTACTCCACCAATGACTTCCATAGACTTTGAAGCTAAATGAGTTAGGTATTGTTCTTAGATTTAAGCTTGCTTAAACAATTATTAGTAACAATCTTTTTGACACATCAATTTGTACCCATTAGTAAGTCTATATTTTTTAAATTCCTTTGTTTTATTCCATCTCTAATATCTCCACCATGTTAGGGGGCATGTAAGACTAGTTTAATCACATGACTATCAAAGTGTATCTCCTTGATTCACTTCATAAAAAGGCTATTTAGATTTTCTAGGTGAATCTTAGCCTTTCAATCCAACCATGGTAACCATTCAAAAATATAAGAGATAAAAATATCATTGATCTTAGTGATGCTTCTTCTAAAAAGGAAACAGGATGAGAACTAAACAATGAAGGATGAGTTCTTTCTAGGAGATTTTGCAAGTGATATGTGAACGATAGTTCCTGAACATAGGAATTTCCAAGCTTCTTTTCCTCAAGTGCTCGAATGACCCATTTGGAATAGAGGGAATGTTCCTTATGTGGGTCTTAATATTTATGATGACTCCCATCCTTTGGACCTAGGAAACACTAATTTCAATTATCTGGAAGCCTATGCCCCCATCACTATTATCCCATAAGAATTTATAAAGGATATTCTTCTCCAGTGTTCAATAGGTAACCCAACATGAAAACTAATAGACAAGTGTGGTAGACAACACTTTGGTACAAATCTATAATTTTACAATTTAAGTCACATTGCTAGTGAGATCTATCTATCAATCTTTTTCCCACCATTTGAATGACCCTTTGGGGAGGATTGTAAGGATTTAAGTAGTTTCCTTAAACACAAAGATCTAGCTAACTAAATTTGGTACCATCCCTAATTGGCCAGAGAAACATGAATCTCACTTTAGGCTTGCCTATAGCACTAATTCTTGGTTTGTTAAAACCTGTATCTTGAGGATGCAAAACATATCTGAAGATAATCCACATTATTTTCCATTGAGGTTTGATTACCTAGATTTTTGAGGAAATATTCATTAATAAAGTATCCATTGATAGTCTTCCCAATTGGCACAATCGTCCACACAACATGCCCAAATTCAATAGAAGGATTCTGTCATATGCATAACACTAAATAAATGTAGGGAAAACATTTAATATATTGCAACCAAACCTAAAAAAAGAAGAAGAGTACAACATATTCACATAAAAGGGTTTAGATACTCATTATTATTAATATACTTTCAATTACATGCAACTATTTAAAGCATTATAGCACTATTCTAAGTATCTTTAGTTCACCTTCAACTCTCTTGTTCAAGCCTTAACCTCACCCAAGTTGCATCCTTAGGTTTTCTTCCTCTTATTGACTTTCTTCGTCTTCTACAAATTAGTATTCAACATGACAATCTCTTTCTCTCTCTTGCTCAACTATTTCTCTCCCTCTCTCAATCCTATTTTCTACACGTCCTCAATATGGAATGCAACTAATGATTTAAATTTTCAAGTACCTACCTCTACTTCATTCAATACATTTTCCTTCTCTCAACAGACACATCCTTTGCAGTACTATGTTTACTAACTTTCTTCTTTTTCCTATACTTCCATCTTCACTTCTATGATTTTCATTCCTTTACGTACTATGTTTACTAGCTTTCTCCTTTTGCCTATACTTCCATCTTCACTTCTATGATTTGCATTCCTTTTTTCCATTATCCATAGATGTTCCTGCATCAAATTCCCCTTACAAAATAATTGAGTCTCACGAAGCTTCCTTTGATTATATTAGGTGTTGAGTAACATTGTTCACATTTTTTGACATGTGACAACCCGACATGATTTAACATACATGATGGCTCACCACTTTTTAATGGATCTCTCGTGGAAGCATTAGTACTCAACTCCTTGTGGGGGCTATAACACTGCATCAATTCCAATAACTAGTTATCTTCTCATGGATCCTTGCAAAAATTGTAATGCATTTCCTTGTGTAACCTCTATATATCATGTATAAACTACAATCCCCCTCTTTCAAAACTTTTAATGCTCCTATTAAACAATCCCGGTCTTATTATATATGACCTATCTTTCCATTTTACCAAATATTGTTTATACTCTATGTCTTAAACCTATCTTTGCATCTTAAACTTTTTTCCCCCAAAATTTCTCTATCTCCGCTATTTTATTTCTTGACATATGTTCCTTCTAATATGCTCATATGCTTTCATCCTCTACATCACTACATTCATCAAAATCATATCCTCTAAATTCATGTAAGTCAATCACATTAAATATTAACAATATATTCAAAGTTTTTTTGACAAATCAATCTCATATGTATTATCTCTAATTTTTTTTTTGTAAATTTCATAAAGTTCAATTTTTTTCACATTCAATTTATTATATAAGCCTTTAGAACAATTCTCCTTAAGATGATCCATAACCAAATCACGACATATATTCTTATTGTATTTTCTAGCATTTTATATATTAAACTGCTTTTCTACAACTTGTGTTGAACATGTGCGTACACTTCCCTCCTCTTTTCAGTAAAAGATTTTACATCATCATTCCTTTGCATTTCAGTTGTAAAACTTACAAAATCTGTAACTCTTGATTACTTCCATACACAATTGTAAATGGTGAAAATCCTATTGAAACACCATTCAAGTTATTATATGTAAATCTTGCTTGCACCAAAACATCATGCCACTGTTTTTGGCTTACATTCTGATAAGAAAATCATAATATTTTTCAAACTCTTGTTAACAAGTTTGGAATATCTATTTTTTTTTATGGATGATATGCAAAACTATACTATAATCTGGTACACAACGTCTTCCATATTGTTCTATAAAATTACTAAGGAAACTCATATCTTTGTGTAAAGTGATTTTCTTTAGCAATCTATGTAATCTTACCATATCTTTGAAAAAGAGCTTCTTGGATGAGGTCCCATCATTGGTTTTTCAACAAGGTAAGAAATGTGCTATCTTAGAAAATATTTCAACCACAACAGAGACTTGGTTAAATCCTCATTGAGTTCTTAGTAACTCAAGAACAACATCCATAGAGACATCCTCCCGAGACATCCTTGGTATATATTATGGAGTATATAATCCTATATTTAGTATTGCTCCTTTTGTTATTTGACAAATTCTAAACCTTCCCATGTTGGCCAATAATATCTTTCTTCCTACAAAATCTAGGTCTCATTTCTCCCAAAATGTCTTGTTTTGAATTAATTCAACATTATGCAACTTTCTCATCAAACTCTTGCATAAGTAACTCTTAGGTATATAGACAATTGTGTTCCTATGAAAAAAGTGTTGCATGAAAAAAGTGAGTGTTGTTATTTTGTGATACATGCATGATATATGGTTCTTACATATCTCTATAATCAATGCAAAATATTTATTGTATTCATATAACTCATTTACCTACTTAAATCCAACAACTCCATTCTTCATTGTAGTAAGCACCATTTTCCAATGATTAGCTCCTTAATGCTTGACCCTCAACAAATATTAGCACTTGATCCCCAATGCTCAATGTTTTTCCTTTGACCCCCAACAGTAATCAACACAAGATTCTCAATGCTTAATGATTTAGACTTAAACCCCAATGTTTAATGCCTTAACCTTGATTGACGACGTTTATTACTTCACCCTCGTTCCCTAACACTTCAGACTTTACCCTTGATCCCTAATACTTACTTCTTTACCATAGATTCTCCACTAAAAAAACTTAACACTTAACCAATATCCATTAACTTTAGCCCATATCAGTAGTGGAAATATTCTAATTGGATATAACAAAATATTAAAAACTATACATGACTATTTTTTGATAAATGGTCAATAATATCAAATTGTTGATCATAGTTGGTAAGTCATTAATTTTAATCAAATATAAGTTTGATTGGATACCAAATAGGACTTTAGTTAGAGATTGAATTGATGATTATTTTTTCCCTTAGGAAAAAAATAATAATTGTAATTTTATTCATGTATAATTAAATTTACATTTCACATATGCAATGAAGCATTTATGTAATTATGAAAAAGGTAGAACATGAATTCCCCACCTAAAACAACACAAACATTTCATAATATTACATTTAAATGCTTCCATAATGTAGTGTAAATGTGTCTTTGATAATCAGATTTCAGATTTGCATAAAATTTTGAAATGCCTATTAAAAAAGAGCAACAAAAAGTATATGTATTGATAGAGTAGTAACTTTCATAGGTCTCATATACATTAGAAAATTGAATACAAGGTTATATAGAGAAGACTCGAATGAAATGGGATGCAAATATTTAGTTGACCGATCATCCCTAAACTCTTGATTATTCCACATTCCAAAATCCTATTAAAGACTAGCTTTTGAAAGGCCACCTGCTTCTACATTTCTTTCCTTGTAGATTTGATGAAAATAGATTTGAATTAAACTCGGACTTGAACTCTTGAATCTTTGTAAATATGCTTCAACACAAAGTTTTTGGATTATTGATTCCCTGCATCCAATTTTTCACCACCATAGAGTCACTAAAAATATGAATTTTTGAAATCCCTTTTTTCCGTGGAGAGAATAATTTAGGGACATCAACTCAACACAATTTCGTTTACCTCTGCCAATACCAACCTTAAACTTGAAAATAGGAGAATCATTTAGATGAATGACACCACCATCTCCACAAGAAGAGGGGTCTCCTTGATGGGCCCCATCAATGTATGCCCAAGCTCCCAACTTGTCAATTTCTTCAACCACAACTTGCCTTGAATAGAATTTTCTTTTTGAGATTGTGAAATGCTATCTAGGATAGTTTTACTCCAAATTACACATTGAGGAGGAAGTATATGTTGATCATCATATATATTTCATTTTGAGCAAGCCAAATTCCTTAGGAAACAATGAAATAAAAAGCTTTAAATTTTTTTAGGGTAGGATTTGAACATCAAGATCTTAAGCTATCATCAACAAAAATTCCCTTGTATACATTTCTTATGCCTATAAGCTCGCCTAACTCCTTCTAAGCGTGAAGTGTATATCCACATGAAATCAAAATATGATCGATAGTTTCCTCTCGTTCCTTACACAATGGACATCTGTGGTGCCCATGTTTGTTTCTCTTCTATAAAACTTCGCAAAGTAAGAGTTTTGTTTCTTATAGCAAGCCACATATGACATGAGATTTCAATGGAAATTTAAACTTCAATGTATTTTTCCACCACCATTAAGCCTCAACCATTCCATCAATGTCACAAAGAACTATGTATCCAACATTTGGAGTATACATTCCTCTAGATGGGTTTTTGGACCAAATCAATTAATCCTTAGTGTCCATAATCCTCACACGACTTCTTCTATGATTTGAAATACAAGATTCCCACTCTCGTTCTCTACCCCTTAAACCAAGAAAAACAACAAAGTTTCATTTTTGTGGACAATGTAGAGAGATGGTCAACACTTATTTACTAACTATAATAAATAATTAAATACTATTGGTTACCCATTACAAAATATTGACTATATATAACTAATTTTTTAATTTTTTAATACTATTGATTACCCATTACAAAATAGTGACTATATATAACTAATTTTTTAATTTTTATTTGATTACTTATTAGCTGATTTTTGTTATCTTATTTGATTTTCTATTAGTGACGTTTTTAACTTTTTGTTTAGTATTCTATTAATTAATGAATTTAATTTATTTGATATTTTATTATTTAATTTTGTATTCCTTATTTAATATCTTATTACTTAATTGGTTGTACTTTTATTTCATATTCTTGTTAATTGATAACTTTTTTTCCCACACATTTAAAATTTAAGCTCATACTGTTACATATAAAAATTATTATATTATGATATTGATTATAGTATGTTAATATTTAGTAAATATATTTTTATGAAATTTATCATATAGAAAATATATGGTTACATATTATCAAATTTAAGCTCATACTGTTACATATAAAAATTATTATATTATGATATTGATTATAGTATATTAATATTTAGTAAATATATTTTTATGAAATTTATCATATAGAAAATATATGGTTACATATTATCACTTAGAGAAGAAGCTTGGGCTTCCACACTTTTTAAAAATAAATATTAAAAAATTTAAATCACTAAGCATAATAAAATACAACACTGATTCCAGATTGTTGAAAATCTAAATATTATAGTCTAAGTATTGTTTAAAAATAAATATTAAAAAATTTAAATCACTAAGCATAACAAAATACAACACTGATTCCAGATTGTTGAAAATCTAAATATTATAGTCTAAGTATTGTTGTCCAAGAGTCTAAACACTAAATAAATTTACACTTTTATACAATACAATCAAGAATAATATCAATGAAATTTGCACATTTTGAAACCAACTAAAACAATTTAATTCCATTAATCATAATACAATACAACACTAGCTCAAGATTATCTCAAATGGACATCGTTGCAAGTCTATTGAATGTAAACTCATATTAAGGAATGTCACTGCAAAACAATTCAATTATAAATAAGAATGATTCTGAGTAATATGACAAGAAGATGGATTAGTGCAAATCTCAAAAAACCATTATTAATAATCTAACATAAAGAGAATCATGAGAGAAGATAGTAAAATGTCATAAATGAATCAGATCTATATTTGTGGTCTAAAATGATGTGTTTTTTCTTTGACGTGTAAGCCATGTTTTAAGGTAAATATTAATTTTTTAAAGATAAAATCACTTATTTTGTTGAATAATCCTACCATTATAACAATATTTTGGAGTAATACCTCTTTAAAAAAATTTTAAACATATTTTACTAGGGTTGAAAATGACTCTTTTACAACACTTACATCGAAAGTAAAATTTCTCCCTTTGCAAAATCCAATCTAATGGAAATTATGAAATTTTGAGATGGGTAATTGTGAGTTATGTTGTAAGGTCTTAAGTGTAATGTTTATCTAAAATTAAGAATTTGAAGATAAAATATGACTATTTTAAATTCACGAATATTAAATTACACTAGAATTAAGTATCACCTTTTGTGTATTCTAACACTAAATATTTAACTATTAAAAAGATGTCACAAATAAGTATGGTTCAACAAATTTGTGATTGAACCATCTATGTGTCTAGTGACAACTTTCCAATGAGCCTAAGATTACTTGAATTGACCTTGATATGGTGGCGTTATGGTATGTGCAAATTGCACATGATTAAAGGGATGGGTAATGGTGATAGGGCTTTGGGGATTTAATTTAATTGTTGTTTATTGGAACACGAATCACTTTATGCCAAGTACATAGTTTATATCAATTTGATCTCTTTCCAATGGTATATTATGGAAAGAGGTCTTAGTGGACGTTAATCATCATCATCATTATCATGTGCCTTATTCCAACTTTTGATGATGAAAAATGTAAATTTCACATTTTCTTTGCATGGTCATCAAAAAACTCATCTTTGAGATTGAAAATTTAAATGTTTACTTGCTTTACATTGTTACATAAAAAATTCCACAACTTGGCTTGGAACTTCTTGAAAATATATTTTATACACAATTCTGATTCTCATTTGCAAAAAGGTAGTGTTCACAAGTTTAAGTATCAATGCACAATTTCATTATTTAGTTGCAACATTTACATTGATTAGTGATTCAAGCCAGTTCTTAGATAGGTCACAAAATTCTCCTTATTCAATAAATGTAATGTTTGAAAGGAAAAACAAAACATTACTAAACCTAAGCTTACTTTTAATAATATAATGAATGATATATGAGTAATTAGAAATGGGTAAATCATGATCTGCTAATAAGAAACAAGAAAAGTTTTTCTAACAAGAAAAGTTGTGCTAATAAGAAACAAGAAAAGTAGATTAAGTCAAGATGAATTAAGGTATAAACAAAGTAGCTTTAGGTTAAAGGATATGGATGGTTGGATAAGGGTCATTATTTCATTAGGACTATACTTTTTAGAGTGGAGATGAGATGCATTGAGCTAACTAAGTTGTGGGAAATGAGATGAAAAGAGATGGCCAAGGTGGGATGCCATGAGACATGATAATATAATAAGATTGTTGAGATGAGATGAGATGAGATGTGATGGGATGAAACTAGAAGGGATGGGATAAGACACGACAATATGGGATGAGATTAGATGATAGAAGATGGTATGAGTGGAGACACCTAAGGTGAGGTGAGATGGGATTGGATGAGATGATATTATAAAAGAGGATATGAGACATTGAGATGAGATGGTTAAGTTGGAAAAAATGATATGAAACAAGACAAGGCAAGACAAGATGTGATGAATTGAAATTAGAAACAAAGGGATAAGACGAGACAACAAAGATGAGATTAGATACAATCAGAAGATACGAGACAAGATGGAAAATGAAATAAGATGGGACAATTGAGATGAGATGAGACATCATGAAACAAGATATGAAGTTATCAGACAAGATGGGACGGGATGAGATGAGACAACACACAACAAGATGATTGATACTATACATGTTGAGTGGAGACGTGCCAAGAAGGAGAGGATGAGATGTGAGGAGATCATAAAGCACAAGAGAGTATTTACTTAAATGCACCAAGCTCATGAAATCAAGGTTAACATGGTTCAAGAGGATTTTAGAATATAAATGGGCCAAAGTCAACCAACCAATCAAGATAATTGAGAAATTGAGGAAAATTAGGAAAATTGGGCTAATCGATCCAATTACTCTAATTAGGAAGTTGGATAAATTATGATAATTAGGGCTAACACGATTAGTCTAAAATAGGGAATTTTTTAAGGATTTAAATATTATGCCTATGTATAGTATTCTAGGTGACTATTTTTGTTTGAAAAAATCCTACATATATGTAGGCGAATATTCAATACAAAATATATAATTTACTAATAAAACTTGTAAATTTTGGCAAATATTATCAACTTATTCATATTTTATGTAAAAATAGGCAATTTTTTAAAGGGAAAATGATCAATTGGCGAATATAATCTTTTAGAAAATGGCCAAAAAATATCCAATTTGTGAAATTTCACCCCTAAGAATACCCCGGTCTAACCTTGAATCGATCGAGGGTAGTTTTGAGGTCAACCTTGATTCAATCAACATGGGGTTGTTGTAGGTAGTTTACAAGCCCACAATATTAGGTATCCCAAGTTATTAGCCCATGGTATTCAGTTGTGATGAAGCCTATTTGAAAGCTTGGTATACTCCATTGTAAAGTGACTCAAGCAACCTTATTTGGTTGACTTCACTAGTTTGGTGAAGGTTAATGTAGATACATCTTTGTAGCTGATTTTCATGGTAAAGGGTTTCTAGGGTAAATCTCTTGTGAATGTGATTATTGAGATTTATGTATTTACTTTGTGTTTCTTGTGTCTCTCATTATGCTCATTTTTAAATATGGTATCTATCTAGGTTGACTTGGATGATCTCACAAGAGTGTTTTGAGAGTGGAAGCCTAGATTTGTCCACTGGATTTTTTTTTCCAAAGCTTCTAAAATGCTTGTGAATGACTGTGGACATTGATGAATATGTGGACGTGGTCACAAAATTGAATGGATTGAATGACATACGTTTATTTTAAATCCTTGAAGAAGAACTGATCTATTCGATATCTAAGTGTCTATGTGTTACAAATGTTTCTCACCCAACACCAAGACTTGGTGAAGAATAGGAGGAGGTTGAGGAGGACAACACCTCTAAGGCCAAGTCCTCCTAGTCAAGTGGAGGCACCATATCCCCTACTCATTGAATCATGTTTTTTGAGTCCCTATTTGTTATGTTTGAGCCTCTTCTTTGTTAGTATATGTATTGTCAAGTTATTACGATTTTAGGACTTTTTTTAATGTTTTCACTAACAGACGTATTTTGGAAACATAGTTAACCCCTTTTTATAAAGAACTATCATTTTTGTATGAGCATACATAATTTCTCTTCTTAGACCTACCAATTTTGTAATATGGGTTTCCTAGAAGCAATTCTAACTGTTTTTTCTTAAATTTCAATATAAATACCATTAATGTTAAAAACAAATAATTGAACTATGTATATATTAGGGAATTTTATATAAAAAAATAGACATGTCATGAAGGAAAAACATGATTCATGAAATTTATGAATCAAAATGACTTCTCCTCATGCAAAATTATCAGATAATGTTAATAGTAGAGAAAATGCATTATTGATCATTAAAACAACTAGATCAAGGGACCTATACCCCACAACCAAATGTCCAAAAGACAAGAAACATAAATTAGGTTGTTGCGAGAATCATGCCCACGCTGGGAAATGGGTTGTAAGTGTCCTTGGGGAGTGCCCCCAAACTATTTTTTGTAGGTTTTAAATTTGCGATTTTGGGTTCACACCAAATATTTTCTATCTAGCTTGGAAGGCTTCTCTACCTTGGCGATGGATAAGGCTAGATGAGGATACTTGTCATTTTGTTTGGTGGGGGGGAGGGGATATGGTGAGCAACTATGGTTCCTTTATTTTCATTCTCTTATTACTCAACCATCATAATGCTAAGGCTTACATTTAGAAAGCTTATACTAGTGAGAGCAAGTTGAGTGGGGTAGGGAGCTGATAAGAGGCTCCTTGCTTATAGTGTAACCCCCTAGAACTCAAAAAGATAGTGTATATGTGCCATGATCATATCTATATTCCAACTTTAAATGATTATTTATGAATGGATCTTTGCATAAATCAAAGAGTCATCACACAACGTGAACAATGTATTAGGAAGAGTGTTTTTAAGTAAGCTTAATTCTTTGTTTCTAAATAAAAAAGAGGACTTATGTTTTAATGGGTTGACATGGTACAATGAACTTGATGAACCAAGGAAATACGTCCCTTAACAACGAAACTTTCTAGGTAATATTAACATGGAAGTACTGGTTACAAAGCTTAGACACATAGTCCTAGACATACTTAGAAAAACCACAATACCATATAGAAAATATTTCAAAGAATGTTTTTCTCACATATAGAGTATATTGGATGCAGTTTCCCTAATTGGATTAATATCAAACTTACTATCATGCCCCTAAAATAAGGACTAGTAAAAAATTACATTCTTCTAATAAACCAATGACTTCCATAGACTTTGAAGCTGAAGGAGTTAGGTATTATTCCTAGATTTAAGCTTGCTTAGCTTATTTAGACAATTATTAGTAACAATTTTTTGACACATCAATTTGTACCCATTAGTAAGCCAATAATTTTTTAAGTCCTTTGTTTTATTCCATCTCTATTCTCTCCACGATGTTAGGGGGCATGTAGGACTAGTTTAATCCTATGATTGTGATGCAGGAACATTCTTCTTCCAAAATATTGTACATTTGATTAGACCTAGGGGGTGTTTTATTTTCCTAGGAAGTTGGTTCCCTAAAGGAATTTTATGTAATTTCCTAAGTTTTATAGGAGTTCTAGAATGTGTGAGTGGAATGTATTGTAATCAGATCTGATTCTAAGAAGAGATCTTGGAGTTGAGAGGAGTTGAAAGATCTAGAGTAAGTTAGATCTCATGAAGATTTGAGAATCCTAAATGTTAGGTTTGTTAGAAGATCTTGTGGATCTGAGAGGATCATTAGGGAGTTGTTGAGTAAATAATGGATCTGAACTAGAAATGGTTTCATAATCCTTTTGTATAAAATTGTAAGCCTTAGAGGCATTTGAGGTTGGTCAGTGAAAGATAAAATCAGACCAAGGGAGGCTGGCCAAAATAACAAATCAGGCATAGAAAGGTTGGAAAAACATTGTAGATTAGGCCAAATAGTGAAGTTGGCCATCTTAGAGAGAATCTGACCAAGAGAGAAAGACCTAAGAGTGGAATTAAGATATTAAAATGCACTAAAGGCCTTCTGTAACTTATGTACAGTCTGTGGGTGTATTGAATTAATAGAAAGGATGGAAGCTCTATTTCGAGCTTTACCATAAAGTATCCCTGTCATGGTGAATATCATGTCCCTGTGTCTTTATATGTCTAAGTTGCACGATTTAGGATTTTATTGTAGGATTGGAAAGGGAAGTTATCTGAAGGACACTAGAATTTACAAGAGCTTGTAAAGGTAATTCAAGTGATTATCGATCACTGTACATGATCGATGATCCTACCAAGTTAACAAGTGAATGATTGTTGAGGTTGTGGAAGAGAGCTACATGAATCGTCAATCTATGGATGCTTAGTTTTCGACCGTCATATCAAAGATCGAACAAGATCCTTGTCAATTCCCGTGAGGCACATTGTAGACCATTAGATGTGGAGAAAACACTGAGAGTCATGGATCGAGATAGTACTTTCGCATGGAGAAAGTGTGAAGAAGTTAGGGTAGGGTTAAGGTGAGAAATAATCTTGATCATCCAAGGATTTGACATGCATCGATGTATTAATTATTCCCCCCCCCCCCTAGTATGGAGATTTGGGTCAAAACTCAA
This sequence comes from Picea engelmannii, assembly GCA_009831015.1. Taxonomy (NCBI): domain Eukaryota; kingdom Viridiplantae; phylum Streptophyta; class Pinopsida; order Pinales; family Pinaceae; genus Picea; species Picea engelmannii. The sequence continues at coordinate 929,969 of ML777828.1, read as the reverse complement.
CCCCCTGAGATACTTAGATCTTGGTCATGGGATTAGGTCATGTGGCGAAAATTATTGAGTGGAACTAGGTAAGGGTTAATGTCACATACACTAGCACATGGTCACGAGTTTGATTGTGTGGTCATAAGGAAAGCACAAGGGCTAAGTATTGATATAGGCCCTTGAGCATGGGTGTTAGTTATACTGAAAGAAGAAGGTTGCGAGTTAGCATCTATTCTTGATTTACAATATTTTATTGCAAATAGATTTTCAATAAAAGAACAAAAAGGATACAATGGAAAATACACACATTACACAAAGATTTTTCCCCTGGAAACCCAAACCAGGAAAACCAACATATTCTATATTCATTCATAGTGATACATTGTTTAAAATACAATATACATATAGGATCCAACGACATCCAAAACCATAACCCAATGACCTGGATTAGTCAACAACCCTAATTCCTTAACCAGAAATAGAAAACCATCGAAAAAATCCATGTGCCGAAAAAATGCCCGACAATGGACACGAAAATCAAGGAAACACAAAAAATGAGGAAACAATCCAACATGTTTCCCGAGGAATTTTTTTTTCTTGGGGGCACTTCCCCCCCTCAAACCCCCCTACACGCCCGAGGCAACATAACAGACACTGAAGCTAGTCGTGCAAATAATATAACACATACCCAACATTCTCCCACTTGTTGTTTTCTTTGCATACATGGGGTTATAGGGTTACATAGTCAACAATCCAGGGCAACAATGCCCATGGATCCTCTACACCAAGAGAACTTCTCAGTGCTCACAGATTTTGTTAATGAATATGAAACATTCTTCAAAGTGTCCACCGTCATGAGAAACACTTTCTTTTCTTCAACCATGTCTCTCACAAATTGATATTGAATATCAATATGCTTTGTCTTTGAATGATAAGCCGAGTTCTTCACCATAAAAATTTCACTATGACTGTCACAATCTATCCTTACAACTTGTTGTACCAACCCAATACCTGGAAACAATATTTGTAACCATATTGGTTCCTTACTTGCATGAGTGGATGCCATGTATTCAACTTTTGTAGTTGAAAGTGCCACTATTGTAACATCCCAGCCACCCAGGTCTGGCCATGTTGCCTCATAGTTACATTCTTGCTAATTTTTAATACAGATTTGGTAGTACACCCCAGCCTTAGGCCATTGGGATATACCACCCAGAGACTCATGCAGAACATCATACAAATAAAACTTAACATACAATTACATTATGCTAATACATAGATTAATGCATAAATAACAATAAAGCCTATACATACAACATATATAGGCTAAATTCATAAATATAATACATGTAAAAATACACAACATGCAAATGAACACATAAATGGTACTTATCTTTTTATAGAAGACCACCAATTGTGTGCATACCTTCCACGAACCTCCCAACCTTAGACCACGCTGCTCATCACTCTTAGTAGTGGGTCACCCCTGTGCTGGGACTAAACTCCACCCGGGTAAATGGATTCCTAGGCTAGGCTGAGAAAGTTGGAAGTTGCACAGTCAACATGAAGGATTCCATCCCAAGAGCTAGCTCACACTAACAACCTACAATCTCTCATTCCCCACATGCCTATCCCACCCCAGGAAGTGTGCCCCTTCTCTGCTGAATAGTTCTTTGGATGCCCCGCTTCCCTTCCAGGGCTTCAGCAACATCTAAGAAAAGGGAACTAACAATGAGATATCCTTCTTCTTCTTCTTCTTGGAATTTGAAGATTCATTGGAATGTGAAGAATCGTTGAAGGGTTTGGAATATCCCTCCTTATTATGCATGCATGCATTCCTAAGAAGAGCTCACTGTTAGTTCCCTTTTCTTAATTATGGAATGCTCTTCCCTATATGAGTGTGTATCACTTATTCATTCATTGTATTCAATCATTTATCAAGTCATTGGAGTAGTGTGAATATATTTTCCCATTCTTCCATATTTAATTTCTCATCCTTTTCTTGATAAGATTTGTTTGAATTTTCTTTAGCTAGGTCTCCTGTGCAGGTTTTGGTGAAACATTGATATAGTCTTATTCTAGGAGATTTTTTCTATTATGGAATGCATGTTGACTTCATGTAAAGTTCTCACTAAGTGCACACCTATATTTTTGACCTTTTTGTATTATTAGAAACTTTTGACATTAGTTAATTGTTGCTATTGAGAGATGTTACTTTTTTACTTGAGAATGCACATGGCAATCCCAACCTAGTTTGCATAACTCCTCATGTGGAGAGTCATATTTATTGTACTCATTCTCAAGGATTAATACATTGTTATTAGAGTTGGTTTCTTAGTCTCCTATGTGTGAAGATTGATTCTATTTTTCTCTCTCTTCTCTCTCTTTTGCAATTAGCTAGTGTAGTATTTCCTTCTCAAAAATAGGTCATGGATTATGGTTTAATCCTACACACTTGTGATTTTTCGATAATCTACAAATCATGCCCAATCAACATCAGTGTATACTTTCAAGGTAAAATCTTAACCTTTTGGATACCATAGTCCATAGTCCAAAGTACCCTTCAGATATCTAAATATTCGCTTGATTTCATGTACATGAGATTCTTTTGGTGCAGATTGAAACCTTGCAATAACTCCAACTTCTTGCATCACATCTAGACTTGAAGTAGTTACATATAGCAAGCTGCCAATCATGGACATGTACAATTTTTTATTTTCTTTCATGAATTTATCATCTTCAATGAGATTGCATCCTGTGGTCATAGGGGTGCTAACTAGTTTTCAATTCTCCATTTTGAACTTCTTTGGCATATCCTTAATGTACTTCATTTGATATATAAATATACCTTTGTTTGATTGAGAGATCTGTAGTCCTAAGAAGAATGATATTTCTCCTAGCATTGACATCTCAAATTCACTTTGCATCACTTCAACAAATGTTTTTCTTAGCTTGTCAACATTACTTCCAAATATTATGTCATCCACATAGACAACAATTATTATCATGTATTTGTCCTCCTTTTTGATTTAGATGTTGTTGTCTGCAACTCCTCTTTTAAATCCTTGTTGTTGTTAATGCTTGTCCAGTCTGGAGTACCAAGCTCTAGGGAATTTCTTTAGGCCATAGATGGATTTCTTGGTTTTACACACATAATCTCCATCTTCTGATAACTGAAATCCTTCAGGTTGTTCAATGTATACTTCTTCTTCTAAATTTCCATTTAGGAAGGTTGATTTAACATCCATTTGATAAATTTTTAAGTTCTTGTAGCAAGGAAATGCTAAAAACATCCTAATTGCTTCCAATCTTGCTACAGGGGAAAAAGTTTATTCAAAATCAACTCCTTCAATATGATCATATCCCTTGCATACCAATATTTCTTTGTTTCTCACTACCTTTCCATTTTCGTTTTTTTTATTCCTAAAAACCCATTTAGTGCCTATTACATTTTTATCCTTGGGTCTAGGAATAAGATCCCAGGTTTGGTTCTTTTCAATTTGGTCCAATCCATTATTCATGGAATTTATCCAATGTTCATATTGGCTGGATTCATTAAAGTTATGAGTATCTATTTTAGATAGTAAGGAAAAATTTACTTGATTATGTATTCTTCTCCTTGTTTGAGGTATTGCACTCCTATTTCAAAGAATTTGGATTTCAGGATGATTCTTTTGTACATACCTTGAAGGAGTTTATGTGTCATGTATTTTTGTTTCATCTTCCTCTTCTGTTTATTGATCCTTCTTTTCTTCTTCTTATTCTTCTTCTTCTTCTTCTTCTTCTTCCTATTTCTCTTCATGTTGTCCTTCTTGCAGATATTCATTCTTTTATCTTCATTTTGCTTCTTTTGAATTTTGGTTTGTAAAATGTGATTTTTCATCATCTACTTTCACATTTGTACTCATTACTATCTCGTCCAACCTTATATTGTAGTATCTATAGGCTTAACTTTCAGATGAGTAACCTAGAAAGATTCCTTCATCTATTCTGGAATCAAATTTACCCAAATTCTGTTCACTTCTCTTTCTGTAACATTTACTCCCAAATACTTTGAGATATTTAACTATTATAGGTGTTCCTTTCCATAGTTCATATGGTGTTTTAGCATGTTTTTTTCTAAGAAAGCATCTATTTAGAATATGAAAAACAATATATACGGTCTCTCTCCAAAACATATATGATAGTTTGGAGTCATTTAACATAGTTCTTTCCATTTCTTGCACGGTCCCATTTTTTCTTTCTGCCACACCATTCTGTTGTGGTGTCCTTGCTACTGAGAATGGTCTTTTTATTCCATGCATCTCACATAATTTTTCAAACTCATTTTAGGTAAACTCACCTCCATTATATCATCGTAAGCTTGATTTTAAGGTCAGTTTCATTTTCTACTAGTTCTTTAAACACCTTAAATTTATCAATTGCTTTTGTTTTGTTCTTTAGAAAGGAAATCCATGTCATTCTAGTGTAGTCATATATAAGTATCATAAAGTAGTTATCACCTTGTAATATTTTGGTTCTGGTTGGTCCACAAAAATTAATATGAATGAGTTGCAAAGGATTTGGAGTTGAATGCTCCTTTGTTTTGAAGGTGACTCTGGTCTGCTTTCCATGTTGGTAATGTTTGCAAATGGGATCTGAAGGTTTTTCAATTGGGGGTAGATCCCTTATAGCCTACTTCTTTCTGATTTTTACCAATTTGTCAAAATTTATGTGTCCCATTCTTCCATGCCAAATAAAACCTTGATTTGTTTGTCCCATGCCACACTTTTCTCCTTTTATTTAATCTAAAATGTATATGTTATTAGGAGTCCTAAGAGATGTAGCAAATGTTTTACAATATTTTTCACTTCTTATTTCACACTTTTGAGAGTAAAGAACAATAGTGTGTCCTTGATCACATATTTGACTAACAATGAGAAGATTGTGTTTCATATCTTCAATCAACAATACATCTTCTGCTTTGGATTTCTTACTTCCAATACTGATTGTTCCTTTTCCAATTATTTAGGAAGAATTATCATTTCTAAACATGACATTGCCTCCTTTTGTCTTCTTAAGAGTTAATTTTTTTTTCTTATCTTCTATCATGTGCTCTGAGCATCCACTATTGATATACCATTGGATTGTGTTGCTTTGATCATGTAAAGGTAGATTGTTTTTGTAAGGTAGCTAGAGAGGTAGTGGGGGGGCCCAGAGGGCCTATAGTGATAATAGTGGAGGCCATTCAATCTAAGGTGGACTAGATCCACTATATTATTAAATAAGTCCCACTATGGTAGTTAGATATAATAAATGGGTAATTAGATATAATAAATGTAAGAGGGCTTCTTAGAAGGTTCTACTTCTAGAAGATTCCTCCTCTAGAATGTTCTTAGGTGATGGTAGCACTATATAATGGGGTTCAAGCAATGTAATGGGACATGAAGAGAAGTATTATATTTGGAGAGGTAGCTCAATAGGAGGATTCCCCCTCGAAGAGGCAAGTGAGCAGGAGAGGATCCCTTCCATAATAGGATCCATTGTATGGTGTTTCCCTACCTCAAGGGTTTGGTAATAATAAAGTGTGGTTTCTTCTATATTGCTTTGTGGATCTATTGTGTATTTTGTATTTGTGGTGATTATATTTGTAGATCTATTCAAATTCTTAACAAGTGGTATCAGAGCACTTTCCTTGGCAGACATTGTGGACAAATATTTTTTATTTTTGCAGATTATTTTTTCGGAAAAGAAAAAAGAGGGCCACAACATTCCAGAAAATTTCGGTATATTTATGTGCAAAATTTGTAGAAAAAGGTTGTATATTTGAGTTCCTCTTAGAAAAAAACCCAAGTTGAAAAATAAAATCGTTCGAAATGGAGTCCAGGAAGTCAATATTGAAGTTTTAAAATCTGCAAATTTTCAGGGTTTTTGCCATGGACGACGACACGATTTGTTTTTATTCCTGTAGCAGCCAGAGGCTGAATTTTCCCAAAAAAATTACAAATCTGAGTTCCTCTCACAATTTCACCCAATTTCAAAAACAAAATCAGCCAAAACGGAGTCTGGGAAGTGAATTTATGAGCATTTTAAATTCAACGTTTTTTTAGGGTTTTTCCCAGAAAAAGCTGTGATTTTCTTCCGTAACTTATTGTTCTATTTTTTGTGTTTTTTCATGATGGCTACAAGAAAGAAGAGTTCATAGGGTGCTCAGATGGATATTTCCTCTCAAACCCTCAAAGAAATTCTACAAATTACTGAAGCATTCAAGTCTCGATTGTATGACACATTGGATGGCCTCACAAACGACCTCACTGATAGTTTTCATAGTATTCAAGATTCATTGGATAACATGCAGGAGAGATTTCTTATGGAGGACATCGGGGATGAATATAATCAAGAAATATATGCTTGGTATGATTTGGAGGCCGATTGTGATGATTGGTATATGGATAGTTGTCATTTCTAGGATGACAACCACTTCCATATTTTATTTGATGACTCTACTCCACCTTCTATAGAGAACATCAATGTCCCACATCAAGAGATAGTTATGATTACCAATGTCTAGCTTGCATATTCTACAATGGTATTGTTCCTTCCAGATTTAGTGTTGACCCTTTCCCACTATGTGGCTGGATATTCTTATTTGGATCCACATGATAGGTGTCAGTATTGGGAGCATAATTTTCAGTTGGTTATTGGGTGCCAATATCTTCCATGTGGAGTTCACATGAGCACTTGGACATGGGACCTATTAATATTATGGTTGCTGCGGGAGGTATTTACCTCCACGTGTGAACTTGACGAGAATAGAAGAGTCCATAAAGCAAGAAAAACCCTAATGAGTTGGTTAATAACCCTAGAAGTCTTGTCGGCTCAAGAAGATAATTTATATTAGGTTATTAGCCTCCAAGAGAAGAAGTCAGCCAGAAATAATAATAATATACTGAACATACACATATCCAGAAGGAGAGGTCGTCCCCAAAAAATCTGACAGAACCAATATAAATACAGGGCGCTAGTTCTCATTTGAAAGCATCTCAGAATTGCAGACAACAAGTGGTGCGCACTGCAGTTCCCAGTTTGGTGCGCACGTGTGGAGGAGAGCTGTAGGTGCAGCTGCTGTAGCTAGTAGTTTCAGTGTTGGCTTGGACTATCTCTTGGCTAGGGTTTGGACTATTTGATCATATATTGTTGGTGCGCTATCCTTGGAGGAAGATGCGCTACACCTTGTTTGTCTATATAGCCTAGGGTTTTCTTCCAGAGTAATTCTCAGTCAAGGTTAAGGTGCTCGGAGGGTGGATTCGGCCTATGGTTGGGTGACGAGGGTATCGTCAATGGTAAAAAGAGCACACCATATTCTATATTCTAACAGGTTATGGTCTATTGAGCTCCTTCATTCATTCTAAATGCTGGAAGGAAACATAGCCGCTAGGATATTGAGCTCACTGAGGAACTGTCGCTAGGGTTACTAGTAGAAGCAGCTTCCAAGACACTGCAGCTAGGGTTACTAGCAGGTGCAGTTGAAAAAACCCCACACCTCTTGTTGAGGAACCTTAAGTGAAGGGATTGACCTAATCTCTAGATAGATCAGTGCACCCTAGCCTAGTGCATCTCCTGGTACTCTCAGAAAGCCAAGACGTGAAGTTTGAATTTCTGGTCAAATCTAGGGTTTGACCAAGTCAAGCAAGCCATGAATAACTCTATGAAGTCTAAGAACAAGTTAGATGGAGCCTCTAACTTCAGAGTGTGGAAGACAAGGATTGACCTCATCCATGCCAAGAATAAAGTGCTGGATATCGTGAAAGGAAAGATCGCGAAGCCAGAGTTTGAAGAAGAAGAAGAGAAGGAATCGCAGAACATTGCTACTATGGAGAAGTTCAAAGATGTTGACATCAATGCCATGAGTATCATAGTGGATTCTATAAAATACCACTTGATACCCTACATCTCCCATCTTGACTCATCGAAGAAGTTGTACGATTCCTTAACAAATCTCTTCTCAGTTAGAAACATCGGACAAGTTATGAGTCTAAAGAATGAGCTCTGTGACATGAAGATGAATGATGATGACAACATAACATCATACTTTGTAAGGATCTCCCAGTTAAGAGATAAACTACAAGATATTGAAGAGATCACTTCAGAAAAGGAATTGGTGAACATAGTACTCAATGGTCTTCCCAAGACATGGGATGCATTTGCCACAAGCATGAATACAAGGAAGGAGTACCCGACATTTGAAGAACTTTGGACTTGCTGTGCTCAAGAAGAATCAAGGATCAATGCAAAAGAGAAACCCCAAAAGAAGTACAATGATCAAGCATTCACAACAAGATTCAAGAACTTCAGGAACAAAAGGAAGTTTGGCTCAAGGAGGAAGCCAAATCAAGAGAAAGACATTTCAGAAGTACAATGCTTCAACTGTCAAAAGTATGGTCACTACAAGAATCATTGTCCTGAGATAAAGAGAAGGAAGGAGAAACACAAAGCATCAATTGCCGAAGAAAAGGAACCTACAAAGAAGACTAAGCATGATGGAAGAGACTTCTTCTTCTAAAAGGTAACAACACTCTTCTTATTTCTTGTACATATCTTGTTTGCATCGTCTTTGTACAAATCTTGTACATCTATCTCTTGAAAGATAATGTGTTCCAAGGAGAACTATACCTATGGAAGAAAAAACAAGATGAAAATGGATATCATTAGATAATACACATGAAAGGATGAAATACAAATCATGTGGAAGCCATTAAGTCGAATCAATCACGAAGAGACTTAGAAGAAGCAAAGATAGAAAGAAGTCAGCAATCGAGAGGAAATTGGAAAAAGACTTATGACGTTTTATAAAAGACAACAAGATGGAAGCGTGGACTCTATTATACAAGAGAGCCAATTATATATTGCATAAGACAATAAGGATGCAGATGGAAGTGTGGACTCTGTCAGACGGAAGGAGCCAATTATATGCACTCTTACATGAAGCAAGGGTTAGGAGGGAGCTAATCCTATGATCCATTGAAGATGATGAAATATATATCCATGGTAGCAGCCATGAAAAGACAGTACGTGTTCAGTTCAATCGCAAAAGAAGACTCATTCAAACAGAAGCCTTAAAGTATTCCTGGTTGTTCATCGAGATTTTGTGATCCTATGATGAAAGGAAGAAGTGGAATCTCTAGGGCATGGAATCTATAAGAAACTCCATGGACCCAAGAGCTAAAGAAAAACATGAAGAAGAACATGAGGATTCCAAGAAAGAAAGAGAAGCCAGAACAACCAATCATTGTATCAAGAATCACAAGATTACCAGCTTGATATGAACTCACCAAAAAGCAATCAAGCAGGAGAACTGAAAGTCATGATGAAGAACAATGTATGGAAGACTTATGAATGAAAGCATTGCGAGATCTAGAACCAGAGGTTCTCCCACATGGAGGGAGAAGACTATGATGATTACTTGTTTCAGTAAACCAGACTTATCTCTACATAAGTCATTATATCATCCACAACATCCATGAGTTGGAATTCTACATCAGATGAATGCAAAGAATGTTCTCCAGAGAAATTGAATAAAGAGCATATGAAAAGCAATCTCAAGACTTTGAGACATACCAGAAAGAGAATCCTGTACACAGATAGAAGAAGATAACCTGGTGGAGAACCTCCAGTGCACAGCAGAAGCGTGGTGAAGATTTCCTATAACATCAAGATGACTACTCAGTAGATTAGATCTCATGATGACAGAAGAAGTGCCACATGGATATGTTCCAGTTTTCCAACTATGATATACTCTATTGTTTAGATCTACATGAAGCCTTCACAGTGTTCTAGAATAAAGTACAATTGAAATCAAACATTACATTATCCATGATGAATTCGAGAAAGGAGAAAATGATCTCTCCAATACATATCTCCACAGATGAGCAGATAAGCAGACATTTTGGTAAAGCTTCTATCCAAGATGAAAGAGTTTGCGTACTCAAGCTGGAGCTCGTGGAAACAACTTCCTTCTTATTGAAAAAGGAATACATGACTCTCCAATTTAGGAGGGAGCACTAAAAACATTATTGAAAACATTCATTCTTTAAAAGATGAAAAATAGTCCATCTTGGACAAAAGATTTCCTGTTCGGAAAGTGGATTGAGACTTCTGATGAATAATAACTTTCCATTGTGGTTAAAATGGGAAGTAGTCTGATTGTTGATGTATCATAGACATCAACTTCCCATTGTGGTTAACATGGGTAGTGGTCTAGGGAAGTCTCTCTTCTTGAGGGTTACTCAAGAAGATTGGCCCACCTCATCGAACATCGATTTCTCATTGTGGTTAACATGAGGAATGGTCCGTTTTGGAGGTTGATGCAGGACAGTCTTTTCCTCTTGTGGTTAACAGAGGAAATAGTCCAGATAGTCATTCCTTAGGGTTATACATTCTCTCTAGGGTGAACTTTGATTAGGGTAGGAGGAATGGCCCATGGTGGGGAATGGTCCAGGCTTAGCAATCAGGGACAGACATTCCTTAGGGTTTTCACATTCTCTCCAGGGTGCACTTTGATTAGTGTAGGACGAATGGCCCAGGGTGGGGAATGGTCCAGGACAGACATTCCTGAGGATTTATACATTCTCTCCAGGGTGCACTTTGATTAGTGTAGGAGGAATGGCCCAGGGTGAGGAATGGTCCAAACTTAGACATTCCTTAGGGTTTATACATTCTGTCCAGGGTGCACTTTGATTAGTGTAGGAAGAATGGCCCAGGGTGAGGAATGGTCTAGGCTCATAAATCAGAAACAATCCTCTTCCTTGTTTGAGAAGAATAGGGCAGATAGACCATTATTGATGTTCTAAACTGAGGGCATATATTCTTTCATATCTCACAGACGTGAGTGAAAGATTGACCCAGATGATTCAATTGATATCATAACATTGTTTCTGTGCAGGTTGCTATCATATGTTTGTTATGAAGATCATATGATAGTAGATGAAGACTACTGTGGTGGATTTGTTCCACTATTTGTGAGGCAGATATTATTTCAAAGCTCACAGACGTGAGTGAAAGATTGGACCAGATGATTCAGTTTATATCATAACATTGTTTCTATGTAGGATGCTATCATATGTTTGTTATGAAGACTGTATGACAGTAGATGAAGACTATTGTGGTGGTCATGTTCCACTGTTTGTGACTATATGTTGCTAATCAAGTACTTGTGTGTTACTTGGTGTGGTAGTGAACCACTGGATTGTAGTTTTGTACTACTATGGATAGACACAATTGTGTTCTATTTTTGTTCTAACTTCCTTGAAGACTATCAACAATTTATTGAAAATAATCACCATCCAGATGAATGATGAACAAAGATTTTCCAGATGGAAATTATTTCAGAGCATTTACTTCTCTAGATTATAAGAGTGGCTCTTCTATCACTCTATAGTGTGAGTGACTTATCTAGCATCATGTCTAATTACTCAGATGAAGTATGGTTTCGAGAGATGATGTAATTGATGGTGATGGTGATGCTCATGATCTAGTCATGAAATAGTCTAGATGACTATATTGATGCTACTGGGTAAATGGTATGTTTTGTGCTCAAGTCCATTACCTATAATACCTCCCTAGCTAGGAGGGAGTGTTAATATTATGGTAGCTATGGGAGGTATTTACCTCCACGTGTGAACCTGACAAGAATAGAAGATTCCAGAAAGAAAGAGAAAACCCTAATGAGTTGGCTAATAACCCTAGAAGTCTTGTCGGCTCAAGAAGATAATTTATATTAGGTTATTAGCCTCCAAGAGAAGAATTCAGCCAGAAATAATAATAATATACTGAACAGAAACATATCCAGAAGGAGAAGTTGGCCCTAGCAAATCTGGCAGAACCAGTATAAATACAGGGTGCCAGTTCTCATTTGACAACATCTCAGAATTGCAGACAACAAGTGGTGCGCACTGCAGTTCCCAGTTTGGTGTGCATGTGTGGAGGAGAGCTGCAAGTGTAGCTGATGCAGCTACCAGTTTCAGTGTTGGCTTGGACTATCTCTTGACTAGGGTTTGAACTATCTGATCAGCTATTGTTGGTGCGCTATCCTTGGAGGAAGATGCACTACACCTTGTTTGGATATCTAGCCTAGGGTTTGCTTCCAGAGTAATTCTCAGTCAAGGTTAAGGTGCTTTGAGGGTGGTTTCAGCCTATGGTTGGGTGATGAGGGTATCGTCAATGGTAAAATGAGCACACCATATTCTATATTCTAACAGGACCCTGGTTTAAAATGGAAGTTGGACTACTTTAGCATGGTGGCTTCCATTTCTCAATGGGACCCTGGTTCTTTAGTCTACTTCAACACTATGGTCCACACTTATCCATGGGACCCTGGTATATGGTTGTAAATCAAGCGTTGAGGACAACGCTTTCATAAGGGGGATGGAATGTAAGGTAGCTAGAGAGGTAGTTGGGGGGCCCAGAGGGCCCATAGTGATAATAGTGGAGGCCATTCAATGTAAGGTGGAATAGATCCACTATATTATTAAATAATTCCCACTATGGTAGTTAGATATAATAAATGGGTAGTTAGATATAATAAATGTAAGAGGACTTCTTAGAAGGTTCTACTTCTAGAAGATTCCTCCTTCTAGAAGATTCCTCCTCTAGAATGTTCTTAGGTGATGGTGGCACTATATAATGGGGTTCAAGAAATGTAATGGGACATGAAGAGAAGTATTGTATTTGGAGTGGTAGCTCAATCAGAGAGGATCCCTTCCATAATAGGATCCATTGTATGGTGTTTCCCTACCTCAAGGGTTTGGTAATAATAACATGTGTTTTCTTCTATATTTATTTGTGGATCTATTGTGTATTCAGTATTTGTGGTGATTATATTTGTAGATATATTCAGATTCTTAACAAGTGGTATCAGAGCACTTTCCTTGGAAGACATTGTGGGCAAATATTTTTTATTTTTGCAGTTTTTTTTTTTTCAGAAAAGAAAAAGAGGGCCGCGACATTCTAGACATTTTAGGTATATTTTTGTACAAAATTTGCAGGAAAAGGTTGTATATCTGAGTTCCTCTTAGAAAAACACCCAAGTTGAAAAAACCAATCATTCGAAACGGAGTTCGGGAAGTCAAGATATTGAAGTTTTAAAATCTACAAATTTTCAGGGTTTTTGCCACGGACGACGGTGCAATTTGTTTTTATTTCTGTAGCAGTTGGAGGCCAAATTTTCCCAAACAAATTACATATCTGATTTCCTCTCACAATTTCACCCAATTAAAAAAACAAAATCAGCCGAAACGGAGTCTAGGAAGTGAAGTTATGAGCATTTTAAATTCAACAATTTTTTAGGGTTTTTCCGGAAAAAAGCCGCGATTTTCTGTCGTAACTTATTGTTCTTTTTTTTTGGTTTTTTCGTGACGGATGCCAGAACAAAGAGTTCATAGGGTGCTTAGATGGATATTTCCTCTCAAACCCTCAAAGAAATTCTATAAATTATTGAAGCATTCAAATCCCGATTGTATGACACATTGGATGGCCTCACAAACGGCCTCAATGATAGTTTTCGTAGTATTCAAGATTCATTGGATAGCATGCAGGAGAGATTTCTTATGGAGGACATCAAGGATGAATATAATCAAGAAATATATGCTTGGTATGATTTGGAGGCCAATTTTGATGATTGGTATATGGATAGTTGTCATTTCTAGGATGACAACCACTTCCATATTTTATTTGATGACTCTACTCCACCTTCTGTAGAGAACATCAATGTCCCACATCAAGAGATAGTTATGATTACCAGCGTCCAACCTGCATATTCTACAATGGTATTGTTCCTTCCAGATTTAGCGTTGACCCTTTCCCACTATGTGGCTGGATATTCTTATTTGGATCGACATGATAGGTGTCAGTATTGGGAGCATCATTTTCAATTGGTTAATGGCTGCCAATATCTTCCGTGTGGAGTTCACATGAGCACTTGGACATGAGACCCTGGTTTAAAATGGTGGTTGGACTACTTCAGCATGGTGGCTTCCATTTCTCAATGGGACCCTAGTTCTCTAGTCTACTTCAGCACTATGGTCAACACTTATCCATGGGACCCTGGTATATGGTTGTACATCAAGCATTGGCGACAATTCTTTCATAAGGGGGATGGAATGTAAGGTAGATAGAGAGGTAGTGGGGGGGCCCAAGGGGCCCATAATGATAATAGTGAAGGCCATTCAATGTAAGGTGGACTAGATCCACTATATTATTAAATAAGGCCCACTATGGTAGTTAGATATAATAAATGTGTAATTAGATATAATAAATGTAAGAGGACTTCTTAGAAGGTTCTACTTCTAGAAGTTTCTTCCTCTAGAATGTTCTTAGGTGATGGTAGCACTATATAATGGGGTTCAAGCAATGTAATGGGACATGACGATAAGTATTGTATTTGTAGTGGTAGCTCAATAGGAGGATGCCCCCTCGAAGAGGCAAGTGAACAGGAGAAGATCCCTTCCATAATAGGATCCATTGTATGGTGTTGCCCTACCTCAAGGGTTTGGTAATAATAAAGTGTGGTTTCTTCTATATTGCTTTGTGGATCTATTGTGTATTCAATATTTGTAGATCTATTCAGATTCTTAACAGTTTTCTTCCCCTTTTTACTGATCTATTTTTTTCTTCCATACTCTTGTGTTTTCTTCCTCATGTTTAGTAAAAGATTTCTCTTTCATGTTCTATCTCATGGAATCTAATATTCTTTCGCACTCATGTGCTTTGTGGCCAATTTTTTTGTATTTGTAACATTCAATATTGGAGTTCATAGGTGGAGAAAAATGATTATAATTTCTCTATGTAAACTCTTGAGATATTTTGTTTCTTATATAGTCATTACTGGAGGTCTTGTATATATCTCTACTTCTCATATAGTTATATGTTGTATCGGCCCTGTAACTAATGACTTTGTGTCCAAAATTATGACAAGAAAAATAGTAACTAAGAAACAAATTTTGATACCTTGTTGTAGGATGTGTTCTTGGTGGAGAATTTTTGTTGGTAAACCTTTGAGATATTCTATTGTTCATATCATCCTTGGAATCATTGTAAGCGCTTCTTGAGGTGGGAGGTCTTCTGGGTGGATCACCCTTTTAAAATTTGATTCTATTGGGAATATAAGTGATCTTCTACTTATATTCATTTTTCTGTTTGTTATCTGCTTCAATTTTTATAGTGTTTCCACTGTGATTGGAACTCCTAAGTACATTTGCATAGCTTTGAGTCTTCTCACTTTTTTCTGGTATCTCAAAATTAGTATTTTTCTAACTATTGTTGTAGCCAAGACCAGTTCTGTCAAATTGTGATCTTTGTACATTTAGAATGTCTTATAGGACTGTTGATCTCTTTTCAAACCTCAGGTTTGTGTTGAATTGGGCAACTACATTATATAATTCTTTTCTTAGGCAATAAATGTCAATCTCTCTTTCATGGAAGATATCCTCCATTTCTTTGAGTTTATTTTCCAATATTTCTTCAATTCTTTTTTCTTCCTCTAATTGTATTTTTAGACCAATAGTCTCAGTTTCACCATTTGGTTCATGATGTTCTCATTTTGATTTTCTTAATTGTTCCTTGAGAGACTCATTTTTATTTCTGAGTATTTTTAGTACACTTAGAGAGAATATTAGTTCACCTTCAAGATCAATGTTGACCTCTCCTTCCTCATCAGGGTATCCATGTTTTTCATCCTCAGAGAATTCATTGATGGCCATGAATAAAAAATCTTCAGTGTTGTTGTCTTCTTCATCGGAGGAGTTTCCTTCATCATTGGAATACATATTTTTATTTTCCCTATAATTCTTCCTTTTCTCTTCATTTTTGTTACTTATATAGTGATCTTTTGTTTTCTTAAAATTATAGTCCCTTTTGTAAGGACACTTAGTAGAAAAATGTCCTACTTTAACACAATCAAAGCACTTGAAAGGGAGCTTACCTTTGTATTTTCCAGTTCATTTCTTGAGCCTCCTGATAAACATTGCTTCCTATGCATCTGATTCTTCTTCAAAGGACTCATATGTTTGGTTTCCCTTTGAGCTTATCCATTTTGATGCCCTGAATGTTGCCTCATGATTTGATGGATTTTCCTACACAATAATCATTTCATAGGCTATTAAGATTCCATGTAATTCATCGATTGTTAGACTATCTAAATCCTTCATTTATTCAATGGAAGATATCTTGGGGTGAAATCTAAATGGAAGTGTCCTGAGAACCTTTTGTACAAAAAAAAATTTCATTTATGGTTTAGGTCCTTGGATAGTGTTAAAAATCTCATCCACACGAAGAAAGTAGGATTCTATATATTCATCTTCTCTCATCTTGAGATATTCAAATTATCCCCGATGAGTTTGTAGTTTTTCCTTCTTGACTTTGTTATTCCCTTCATATGTATTCTGCAACTTGTCCCACATTTCCTTTATTGTTCCACAATGCATGACTTTGGTAAATTATGATCTTGCTAATACATCCATAATATAATTCATGGTTTTGGAGTTAATGTCTCTGAGCTTATTATAACCTACATCATAGAGTTGGCTTTCAGGGGTGATATATCCATTCTTGATTGACTTCCAGACATCATATCCCAACGATTGCAGACAGACTCTCATTCTGATGATCCAAAATACATAATATGATTCATTAAATAATATAGACTTTTTTTTGGAGGATCTTTCCTAGTTTACCATGTCTTCCATAGGGATCTAGATTCCAATGGTTAGAGTGTTTCTGAAGGAACCTTCTCTGATACCAATTTTTGGAATATTTATCAATACTGAGAGGGGGGAGTGAATCAATGTTTCAAAGTTTTAACAATGATAAAACTCTTTTTAATTTCCATTAATGTTATGGACCTAACCTCCCTAACCCTTCAAGTAGGTAGAATACTATGTTTTCCATGTAATAAAGGTCGACATTAGTTAATAAGGCCTATTTAATAAAAGTGAACAAGTCAATGTAAGAATACCTAATAGAAGTTTCTTCTTCTAGAAATATATTCCTTTAGAATGTTCTTTATAGGATAGAATTAGTATGAATAAGGGTAGGATGCATGAGAAAATTTGTCTGGAGAATTATTGTAATAGAGATATGCTTTGTTGGAGGTTTCCCCCTTTAAGAGGAAAGTGAACATTGTTTTCTCTAAATAAAGGTATCATTTTTGGTGTTTTTATTATTAATATTTTGTTGTTCCATTGATATCTGTTGAATATTCCTATTTTTGTATATTATATTACATTTGGTACCTTACAAGTGGTATCAAAGAACTTTCCTTGCCAAGAATTGTGGGATATTTCTTTTCAAGGTAGAGATGTATTCCTACGTCTGCATAGAGATGTATGCATAAATCTGTAGTAGGGGAAGCATACATGTAGGAAATACAATAGGTTTTTAAGCTCACATTTTTGGACACCCTTGTCACCCCTTTTGGAACCCCTTTGAGTGGTAGCGAATCAGACAACACCTGTATATAGACTAGCTTAGGTATCCTGAAATCCTCCATACATCAACCGATCGACCACCTAACTACTATAGTGCCACCGAGAACAACACTCAGGAAGATACTCTCTAGTACCTAGGTAATCAGGTAGTACAACTAAGGGTATTGTTTAGCCTCCTTAGTTGGTTCCCTGAGATATTGGGTCAATTACTATTGTTTGACCCCGCACGTATATCATAGAGCTATAGAAAATGAACATATAATATATATTGTCGTGCAACATTTCCTCCTTCATTCAGGTTGCAAAATTACTACACATTTCTTCCTGTTAAGAATCTGGGAATTTCACCATTGTAGTATTATTCATATCGAAGTATAACTCCACAAGAGTTAAAAAAATTAAAAAAATGAGTTGAATGGTCCCTCTGGTACCCTTATTTGGGACCTATCCCATTGGATTCCTTCCTTTTCCCTGATTACCATGGTACTTATCATTTTTAAGACATATTTTTCATGGACCCGACACCCTTTCCCGGTACCCTTATTTGGGCCTTATTTCGTTGGATTCCCCTTTTCTCCCTGATCGTTGTGATACCTATCACCTATCACCATTTTTGTC
Source organism: Picea engelmannii (assembly GCA_009831015.1). NCBI lineage: Eukaryota > Viridiplantae > Streptophyta > Pinopsida > Pinales > Pinaceae > Picea > Picea engelmannii. The sequence goes on along the minus strand of ML777828.1, from coordinate 911,910 downwards.
TATGGTCCCACCCACCCTTCCCAGAACCCTTATTTTCCACCTATCCCATTGGATTCCTCTCTTTTCCCTGTCTTCCATGATACCCCTCACCTGTAATTTTTTCAGTGCGGACCCGCCTGCCCATTTTTGCCTCTGCCAAAATGGCCACCACTCGTGCCTAAGAAATCAATACCTTGATTTTCAAAAACCTCCATGTTTATGGAAAAATTGGTCTATGCAGACACAGACTAATCTCTCTAGACTCAGAAACCAAGGATAGAACAAACCATGACAGGACATATAACTTAATTTATGTTTATGCAATCAAAAACACTAGATAGAAAGAGATCATACCTTTTAATCGACAATTGTCCTCGCTAGTTTAAGTTTCCAGTTCTGTCTTGAGACTTGTGAATGATAACATGTAAGAAGACACAAGCCAACAAGAGTGAAAGAAACTATTGTGGATAAATTAGTGAACATGGACATAGACCAATCTCCCTAGTTCAGGCACTTGAAACTAAAACAAAACCAAAAAGTATACACTCTTTTCATTAGGTTCAAAAGATTCATAAAAGGTAGAATTTCATACCTTTTTAATCGTCCTTTGTCCTTGCAAGTTGTAACTCCAAGTTCTCAATTAAATGCTTCGTAAAAGTAGAGATCCGCAAGAGGAGCAAAAAAAAACAGTGAAAACAACCAATATCTATATATCTCAATAAACCTATGTAAATAGCCAAGGAGAAATACACACAAAGATAATTGGCAATATTAGTTAGGAAAGGAAAATGTATCACTATATTAAATAATTAGGAAACAACTTACAACCTGTGCCTTGGCATTGACAGGCTCCTTCTAGCAGTTCAATGCTTCAATACCCTCATAGCCTCCATAGATTCCATCATCATCACTAGAACACTTTAGCAAAACTAAATATATTAGGGCCAAAGTGATTCACAAACTCTCAATTACAAATATGGATCTATTCTCAATTCACCATAATTTCATTATTCCTCTTTTCTTTCTCTCCCCTTTTCCTTTGGAAGTTGCCTCTTTTATAGAGTAGAGAGGAATCCATGAGGAGGTTAGGATCTCACCAAATCAAGAGAGGAGGGTGATATCCACACCAATCGGTAAAGAACTCATCATCAAATCTGATCTCCTAGAAGCTTCAAGAATATCTTTTTTTTCCCACATATGAAACATTGTTGCACCCTTATATCGGGGTAGAAAGTGACATTGTTGAACTTTGTAGTGATGCAAAATGAAACAACTTGGGTTGTCACCCCTTGTTGGAAGGAAACAAGCGACACGTCTTAAATTTTGGGATTTTTTAGAGTTTCTTGTTTCCAAAATACTTCTTCCCAACTCTCCTTCCAAAGTCTTATGCTTTTAAGGTGTCATAGAATAGACAGTATTAACATCTATGACAAGATGTTGTATAACAACAACAATAGTGTATTTTGATGAAACCTATGCAAATGATAAAGGAGAAATACAAAAAAGATAATCAAACATAAACAACCTTTGTGGGAAAGAAACTATATTGCTGTATTAACAATAATGGAAGAGTTTACAACTAGAGCCTTGATCTTGTGAAGCTCCTTCCAACAAGTTCATGGCTCCAATACCCACAATGAATCCATAAGATCTATCACAGTCAACTAACTAATTTATCTTAGATTGAATCCCTCAAAGCCAAAGAAGTGATAACAATATTCTAATCACAAACTAGAAGAAACAAAACTATCAACCATTATTATCCATTCACTATTGGCCTTTCCTTATCAGAGAAGGTCCATTTTATAGATATAAAATGAAGTTAGGATGAGAGGTTAGGATCTCCCAAAATCAAGAGTACAGGTGATATCCAAACTAATAGGAGGACACCTCATCCTCAAATATTTTATTCTAGAAATTTTGTGAATTTCTTCTTTTTTCCTTTGTACGAAAAGTGTCACACCCTATGAACTAGCAACATGCGACACTATCACATGCTGCAGTGGTGCAACATGTGACATTTTAACAAAAAGTATTTTTAAATCCATTTTGACTTCTTTCAGGGAAAGATGTTTCTTCCATCTTCTTTTGGGATTAAGGAAATAATCCTTTGAATTACAAAGGGTAGGTGCACATCATCAATGGTCATAGCTATGACGAAAATAATGTGTAATATAATGCCCCCCAAATTATGAAGTTATAAAAGGAGTGATAGATGAAATAATTTTCTGTGTGGGTATTGAAACGAAGTACACATTGGTTGTAGACCTATCAACAACAAACAAGGAATTACAGTACAATAATATATATCATCACTGAGGTAGGAATTCCCATACTCAGAATACAAGTGACTCAAATAATAAGTGTCGACATGCAAATATCCATGTCAAGAAAGATAGGTCATGGCCACCAAAATACACCATGGATCCATGCCATAATATCTCAAATCTGAACATAGCCACCAATAATACACTATGGATCTATGTCATAAGACTCAAATTTGAACATAGCCATGAGACATACACTGTGAATCTATGCAACCATGCATACTCAAAATAATCCATCGCTTCCTAGATCTATCAGAAAGGATATAGGGTCTTCATCTCTATTGCGCCATAGTACGAATCTAACCATGTGAATGGAGGTCTCCAAGTCGAACATGGTAGAAACCATCTGATTACTAGTCAATGATGAAAACCATTAATAGATGCAAAAGGAACCACCAATGATGACGATGGCCCTAAAGGTACATAAGTACATTCTATTGAGTGTTTATAGATGATCTTAATTCAAACACACATAGAATCATTCGATCGAATGACATTGATGAAAACTTGTCGTTGAAGGCGAGGAAAATTACCATTGAGGCATGCAAGTTCTAAGGTACTGTAAATTTTCTAAACCAACTTCCTAGATAATGTGTTGTTGTTGATAGGAAGTGATCCATCGTAGGAGGACCTTGATGTATCCACCATAAATGATATGAAATAGGTAAAAGGATTTGAAGTAGATCAAAGTATAGAGTGATTTAGGACTGACTCAGGGATGGGCGATGAGATAGAATGATTAAGGATTACAGAATTGGTCGACGAGATAGAAGGATTTCGAGGTTGAAATTTTCTTGAACATATTGATGACATGACAACTGTCTTGAAAACAGTGACTCAAAAAAAGGATCACATATGAAAGTGTAAGATTAAAAAGGAGTATGATTAACAAGAGACAAGTGGATTTCCCAACCTTGACATAAGGAGTGAAAGGATGTCATGTTCAAGAATGACTTGCTGCCATAGAATTGATACAAATTTAATGCATATTCCCTTCCCAATTTCCCCCCACAATTTTTGGCGAGTACCTCTTTCTTGTTTAACGAGCTCAAGGAGGATAACAAATTCTTGGTATAACTCATCTTCGACGAGTCCCTCTTTCCATGTTTAATGAACCAGAAGAAGTAAGGGTTTGATCCCATATGGGTCTTTCAATGTACGTTTTACGAGTCCAAAGAAAGTAAACTCAATGGTTTTTCATGTTTAGGTAGTTTGAAAAACACTTAAAGGAAACACCAGGATTAAATGTTTCATAAATTTAGTTTCCCAAGCTCAAAGAAAGTATAAAATAATACCTAGGAGAACTCTTCTAGTCACGACAACTAGAGTATTCCTTTTTCATAGTTATTCTGATGAGATCAAAAAAGGGTTAAACTATCGCTCGATAGATTCCCTTTCAAATCCTTTAACGAACGTGAAAGGAGACAAGATCTCTCGACAATATTTGTGTATTTATAGAGTCTAAAAAGAGATTAAAGGAAACTCCAAAGAGTTCCTTTTTTGTATAGCTTTTACGAGTCCAATTTTTTTATAAAAGTATACTCAGTAACCTATTCTCATGTATTAGCAAACATGAGAAAGAAAAATGACTAATCTTAGTAACCTATTCTCATCTATTTATGAGCATGAGAAAGAAAAAAGACTAAGCTCTGGATTGGTTTCATTTTTACACAAGCTTGAAAACAAAGTAAAACTATGCTTGGGTAGGTTTCATTTTTTCACAAGATTGAAACTAGAAAATAAACTATGCTCGGAACTAGTTTCATTGTTTAACGAGCTTAAAACCGAAAACTAAATGTGCTTAGAAATTCCAAACTTAATGTCCAAAGGTTTCGAGGGATACTAATGGGTAGTTGGTACTTTTCCCCCAGCTTGAGAAGCTAGCGACTTAACTCCAACATGATAACCAGAGGTTGGAGACATGTCCCCCAAGCTTTGTTTCATTCATCGAATCTTCTACTATCACCGATTTATATACCATAATAGACTCTTGGTTACTAATAGAAACATTTTCACTAGAGATGGGAGGAAGAAAGAGGATCAACTGACCTAGGTGGATGAAATGAAGGTTCAGGTATGATTTCTAATTAAGACTCAACTTAACGGAAGAGGAGGTTGTTTCATTTTTTAACGAGCTTGACACAATAATAGAACCATGCTCATTCCCTATAGGTTCTATTCCTCGACCTCTATTTCATTTTTTTAACGAGATTTCCATAGAGAAGAAAAAATATGCTTGTAACCTATGTTTCATATTTTAATGAGCTTGACACATAAAAGAGAACTATTCTCATGGCCTCTGGGTTTGATCCTTAGAACCGTGTTTCATTTTTTTTAAACGATCTTAACACAGAAATCCGAACTATGCTCGTAGACCTCTGATTCATTTTTTAATGAGCTTGACACATAAATGGGAACTATGCTCATAGACTTCTGATTCATTTTTTAACGAGCTTAACACAGATTATAGAACTATGCTCATAACCTCTTTTTTAATCATGGATTCTAATAGGAAAATGCTCTGGAATACATGTTGAGGGACATACCTCAATCATGGCTTCCAAGAGATATTTGTTGGATGAAAGAATAATGGTTTGGAAGGAATACATGTCGAAGGTTGCAACATGGGTAAAGAGATTATACTCTAATATCCCTATTGTAGAGATTACCATATCAAATTTCAGATATAAATACGAAGAATATGAGCATTCAATGAGAGGCTCAATTTCTTCGATAGTTGTAAACATGGGATGTGTTGCCACATAATTAACCTGTGGTGGGGCAATAACACTTTTACATAAGGACCATTTAGGGAAGGTTGGTGGCTAGTAGTGAAAGTAGGAAGAACTAATTAAAGTTGATCAATAGTCACAATCTTTCCATTATGAGGGAAAGATATAACTCGAAAGAGAGTGGTCACGATAACTATCATGGAATAGACATAATCTCTCCCAAAAAGAAAAGTAAAATCCAATGGGTCGTAGACTACCATAACATCAATATAGATGGTTTTCCCTCCTAAAGTAACAAGAAACTATGAAAGGATCCCTAAAGCTTCAATCATTCATTTGTTAAAATATAAAATATTATGGGTGACCAACACAAGCTAAGGACAACCTAAATCTTTCAAAGAAGTTGAGGATAAAATACTAATGGAAGCACCTTTGTCTATAATAGTTTGAGGAACGTCCCTACCAAAAACCTAAATAGTGATTTGGAAAGGTATGTAGGAAGGAAGACAAGGTCCAGTTATCCCATGCTAATCGAAAATAATGGCCTCACTACTGGGAGGGGGTTCCACGGTAGAAGGAGAAATGTGCCCTTGTACGAAAGAATCGGTAGTAAAAAGAAAAAACATGAGTGATATTGACTCCACTCTCTAACGAGAGAGTGGGATTGATTGATCATGGGATCATATCGAGAACTTAGTGGGTGTCACTCTCTAAGGGGAGAGCAGGATCGACCAATTATGGACTCGGTTCGACCACTTGGATTTCACTTTTTAAGGGAAGAGTGGGATCGACCAGTGAGGGAATCAGATTGACTGCTTGATCAACTAATGGAAAATTGGGAGAAAACTTATGGTAATCGGCCGGAAGTTGTTGTTGGAAAAAGTAGTATGTTCCAACAATGTGAATGATTCATCCATATGAGGGGAAAGGTGAGTGTAATGAATTACTTAACATAACCTACAAGGAAATTTGACTCTACTTTTATATTTCTCAATATTACTTTAAGTAGTTGACAGGTTGTCACCAACATGCCCTACAGAGGTTGATGAAACTGGTTGTTAGGAAATCATGGACCACACATCTAAGACCTTGGGAATACCAGGGAAATCCTTAAGAAGGTGGTCACCCTTACAAAGCCTGCAAGGGAATTTTTACTTGCATTTTGTCTTGGTAGGCTTATGAACCTCATCAACATTGCCATCATGTTTGGCAGTAGTTGGTTGATTTCTTCCAACATGTCCTGCAGTGGTTGGAAGTTTGGCCCCTTGCTTATTTCTCTTCTTCTAAATCTTCCTTTTCTTCTTTTTCTTATCCACCTTGTTACCAACTTCAGAGCTTTCACTAGGAGAAGGAGAAGATAGGTGTTAAACATCAAAATTACTCATTACGATGGTGACCTAGTGTCATCATTACCAATGTTGCAAGTGTCGCATTTTGGCCGCAAGTGTCACAAATATCATACTGTCATCTTGCCTATGTCATGTATCAGACGACATTATCAAAGACACCTCAAAATACTAGTTTTGAAGAGGAGAAATCATTTTACAAAGAGTACAAGTCTTTTTCCATGGAAAAAACCACTCAAAAATCAATTTCGGAAGGCAATGCTCCCCTATACACTGTCAAGGAGTCCCAACGCTTTGTACCCTCTTTTGGGGGAGCGCTGCAATGATCTGTGCCTCATTCTGAGGGAGCGCTGACCCTTTTTGAGTGAAGTTTGGACCGTTGAGGAAAATCAGGGAAGAATCCCCCTCATCTCTCGAGTTGGTTGGATTCAGCTCTGAGGTCAAGGCTCGATATTAGGGAAGATCCACAAATGAAAGAGAAGGATCCTCGACCTATCCCAAGAATCTCTTAAGTGGTTAGGCCTCTCCAAGCCTATATAAAGAGGCCTCCTCATGGTGAAAGAAAGAGAGATTGAAGACATCAAACTTATGATCTCATAAGGGAGATATCATTGAAACATCATCATTTTGTGTGGATTATTTGAGCAAAGGGTTGGACAAGGAGAGATGGGAGAGGTTGTTGCACCTTCATCAAAGGTCTGTAAGTACTCTCTATTGTTCTCATTAATATACATATGTTCTTGGCCTATTTCTTTCAAGGTTGTGTTTATTCTACATGAACTTGTCTCTATTAGATAGATCTAGTTTCAAGCTAATCTTAGTAGAATAGGAAGCTTGTTTTGTCTTTGTTTTTTTTCCAGGACTTATCGAGGAGCTTGGGGATCAAATCTCAACTCAGACTATGTGAGGACAAACATCGCAAAAGGTACACCTTTCTTCCTCTTCTCTATACATCAATTTAGCTAGGTTTAAAAGGACATTAGTGACCAACATTAACACCCTTTCTGTCTTGGTCTTAGGAGTCTAGAGCCCAAGAGGGAATCCACTTGTTCGCAGGGGTATTTCTCTGTAACATAAATTAATGACTCCACTGGGGAGATCGAAGCTTTCAGTTTTGGTTTCCTTCCTAGATCTTGTTTTAGACTTTGCTAATTTTTTGATCTTATTCATACTGTGTCTTTGATTCTTAGATGTGTTGATTGGCGCTTTACTTCATCCTATACACTTTGAATTTTTGAGTTTGCTTGAGTTTTTGGATTTTTGGGCATTTTTCAGAATTTTGAGAGGCTAGCGCTCCCCTGCCTCTGCTAACAGAGCACTGGTGCTCCCTATCAGGCTTCCACAGAGTGTTGCAACACTCTGGTGCGCTTGACACCAGAGCGCTTCTCTTTTTCTGTTAGAAATCTTGTAGGGAATTAGTCTCTGAGTCCATTTTTTGTTGTTTTCATTTGCGCAAAGTTCTTACAACCTCAGTGTATCTTTGTTTTGGCCTTCAACACTTTTTTTTCTAAGAATTGACTACCTTTTGTTTGGATTTTTTGACATTTTTTCCTTACTTTGAGTCACTCTTCTCCTTTGAAGACTTGGAATCAAATTATTGTTTTCTTCTCATTTATTTGACTGAATGAAATCTATGGTAAGGAAAATCAGAGATCTATGAACCATTCCATCCGATCCTTGAGATCATCTTTCCAACATTTCTCTTTTGTTTGAGATTTTTGGTTCTTTTTTTAAAATTTGGTTTTCCTTTTCGTTTCTTGTTTAATCACAATGAGCGTGTGTTTTTGTTTATGTGAAGTTTGCTTTTGATTGTCTAAATATCAATGATCTTAAAGCCTGGTTGACATAGGAATCTTTACATCAAATTGATTATCATTCACACATAAACAAAAGTATATATTTTTTCTGATTGGTTTTTGGATCTTAGAACAATTCTATGAAAATTATAGCATTATATTGGATTTGATTTAGAAACAATTGCATGAGGATACTACATCTTAGTGTTTGACAGTGAAAAGAACAATTTTCTCCTTCCCTTAAATAGACATTCATTGAAAGAAAAGACTGTTTATCATCTCTTATGCATTTTTTGGGAATTGAGTCATTATACCATCAAGATTCACTTTCATACACACCTGAGTAAAGAACAACTGCAAAATTAATGCTAATTAAAATTGATCTAGAACATTTTTTTTTAAAAATCTTCCACCAACATTAGACTAGGATTAGCACTTTGGATTAGGCTGTGAGTACAACTCTCCAAAGTATTCAAAACAAACACTAGCATCTTGTGATAGGGAGATAAAATCCAATTGTTGTATAGGCTTTCTGGGATCCCCCTCTCACATAGGGGTTACGCACGAGGTCCCATTCAGGAGAGTTACGAAGATTATCCCTCTGTGGTTCAACCATTCATAGTAGTCAGATTGTATATCGGGGGTTCTTATTGAGGTTCAACTGTTTTCATTTGGTATCGGTGCTTCGTGAATTTTGAATCCATTCAGGGTCCTTTGGAGTTCTACCGGTCAACTTGTCCTCAGTTCTCTTGAATGATTTCAGACTTGTTATCCTGCCCATACGTTCGGAATGGATTGTCGACTATACTCACCCAGGGGCTAACTGGGAGTTGGTGTCCTTAGTAGCCATAATATTTAGGTTCTTACATAAGGTGACGGTGAAGGGAAGTCTCACTATACTTAGAACAATCATTGTTCAAACTCACTCGTGCTCCTTGGAGGGTAAATCCATAATTACTGCATGGAAGCTTGCACCAAGGCATAAGTCCATTAATCAGGTCACCATCGTAACTGTTCCACCCGCTCATATCCTAGCCCCTTCTTGACTTGATCACGCGACATTGGATTTGATCACCAACTAGTATGGTCATTGAGAGAAGGTTTTGTTTGCTTGGTTTTTGATTCCTAGATTTGATTAGTGTATGCTGTTTCCTTTTGTTAGTTGGCCATATATTTTTTTCGTAAAGTTTTTCGTTCGGGCAACATTCCTCCATGCCGTTCACGCAGAACGCAAGGGCTACCCATGGAAGATCCCGAGGGTTACCAACCTTTTCCTACTAATCCACCAGAGGGATATCCTCAACAAAGTGAGGTTTAGGACACTGCCACTTCACAAGTGGAAATAACTCAGTCTTTAGAACATTTCTGAATTTCTGATTCTCTAGAGTCTTTTCGACTTCCTCATGGTTACGAGAGACGTATTATCTGAATAAATTCATCCGGAGAAATTGTTGTTGATACTTCTGGAATACTGATGGGACCCCTCACAGTCCCTGAAGGTGAGAATCCCCTTTGGAATACTGACATATTTAGAAACCCGCCTCTCATAGTGCAGGATCGTTTCGGCTCAGGGGAAAGTTCTGATATACTTGTCGTATCCCAAATGTCTGAAACGTCTGCTACTTACACAGTACCCTTATATCACTTCTTTGGTACACCCATCAGTGCCACCGTCATGTCATCCACACCTTCAGTTGGTCCTCACTCGACAATTTCTCTCCAGATGGCCCATTCCACTATGGTCCCTCATGTTGCTACAATCCCCACTAGAAATGTGACACCATCCCAGGCTCTGATTGGAACACCACTTAGACCAAATCTGTCAGTTCCACTTGGGTACAAATCTCTGAATCCTTACATTACCAACACTACCCAGGTTACACCCAGAGGTTCTATCCCTACACCTTTGTTTGGAGGAGCTGGTCTTGGTGGCTCTAATCCGATTGGAGTCTCCGGTCATTCATTCACTTCTAGTTTCCATATCCCCCTGGGCACAAAATTCATGCTGGGGGGAAACCTCCATTTGGGAGTCAAAATCAAATGGGGACACAATCTCAGCTCGGGGGGCAATCTCAGACTGGAGTCCCTAACCTGTTGTATGGACAGAATGTGACACCAAATCCTTGGCACATTCATTTTCTGGGAAATCCACTATTCCATGGGGGGAAACATCCTCAAGGACAAGAAAAAACTTATCCTCCTTATGGAAAAAATGTCTATCCCCCTTATGGGAAAATCCATCAACCGACTTATAATCCTCAGAACCCTTCAGGTTATCCTCCATATGCACATGTTTCTCAACCATCATCAAATCCTGTTTATTCTGGTCGACAACTATCGTATGTAAGAGGACCTACTGGATACAATTATCCACCTAACGCAGTTTACGGTCCTACTGGTGTCCCTATGCCACACCGGTATCATACTTAAGTTAACCAACAACTACCATTTCTCATGAATCTGGATTTTCCAGACTTGTTTTGGTTGACCGATGATCCTATATTGCATTATCCCTTCTGGCCAATGATCCTTTCTAAATTACCTTCCGATATTCCAAAATTTGACGATAAACCTAGTGAAGACCCGAACAATCATGTGATGAATTTCCATTTATGGTGTTCATCGAACTCCTTAATGGATGATTCTATACGTTTACGTCTTTTTCAGTGAACACTTACGGGCTCAACAACCAAGTGGTATATCGAATTTCCACGTGGTTTTTTCCAAGATTTCAACTCCCTTTCCATGTACTTTCTCACGTAATTTCAATTGCCCATTCGATACAAGACGTGTACCAAAATCTTGACCTCCCTTCGCCAGAATAACTCCGTGCATATCTCTGATCATATTCATGAGTGGAGATGATGACGAAGGTTGATCAAAGAAATCATTCCTGACTAGTTATTGGTGGAATGGTTTACTAAATCACTCCTACCCCCGATTTCTCATAATGTTTCCATGGGTGGTGTAGTCACTGAGGAAGAGGCCATTTCTCGAGCTCAATACTTAGACTTGGTTTATTCATAATGTGGTACTTTGCATGAGTTGATCCCAAATGCTACCCGTGCGAATACCGATCCATCTAAACCGTCATCCATGTCACATGCAGATGGAGTTATTGACTTCGTCAAAACCCAATATTATTCCCAGTCGACTGGAACAACAAATCGATCTGCTCCGACATCCACTCCCAGTTCGACCACACTCTCCTCTACCTCCCCCCAAACTCAAATCTCTGAGGTGAATGCAGTTCAATCTGCCCCTTCACAACAATCTAGAGGTAAAACGAAGACAAAGAACAAACCTGAGAAGAATAATAACAACGAACAACCCAAAGCTCAGAACCCACCACCTGCTAGCGAAAAGAAACCACAGCGGAAGCCTAAATTCCCATGTCTTATTTGTGGTGATGATCACTACACTCGAGACTATCCACATCATGATGAAGTGGCCAAACGTTTTAAGGGGAATTCCCAACCCGCCGTGCTTACTTAGCCTTTTCTTTAGCAACAACCTATGGTTTCTCAAACCACCTCTCCAGGGGGAAGTTCCAACCATCCTTGTCATGATGAAGCCTCGACAAGTGCCCATATTTATTTGTTTAATGGGATTGATTTAACCACTCACTCTATGACATATGATACACCAACTAAACCTGACAAAGCAAAGGTCACTAATGGTTTTTCACCAGATCCATCACCATCCTTCGTTAGTCCTCCATCTGGATCACTTCAGATAGATAAACCTACATTCGAATCTATATTACACCCTCCCAAGAGAACCATTCGTAAATCTACTTTTAATCCTAGTTCACGTGCCGCCCAAAACTACAACATTGTTGAAGATTTGGCTCAAGCACCATGTGCTATGTCTGCATTGGAAGTTCTACAACACTACTCCATTCAACGTAGAATTCTCTTGGCTTATATTGGCACTTTTGATCTTGAGTCATCCAACAATATCACATTTAACTTGGACAATTTTAAGTCTCGACTCTCTCACTAACAATATTTTCAAATTGATGTTGTTGTTCACAATCAACAAATTCACCAAACTATCTTGGATGAGGGAGCCTCTACTTGTGTCATGTCTTTAGCCTGTTGGAAAATATTGAAATCACCCACACTTAATAAATCCCCTATGATGTTATGCGCATTCGATGGTCGAGGTTTTCATCCTCACAGACTTTTACAGTCCTTAGCCATTCAGTTGGGCGAAACAACCGTATCTTTTCATGTCGAGGTGGTCGATGCTCCCCTCAATTACAACTTGTTACTTGGAAGAAGTTGGTTTTATGCTATGACTTCCATTACTTCATCAGTGTTTCGATGTGAACAATTTCCTCATCAGGGAAAAATTGTCACTATTGATCAGTTAGATTTCTTTAGACCCGACGCTCGCGCTCCCGCTACCAACAATATTCCTTTCTTGGGAGATCAAAAGATCACATATGAATGTTTTAGTGTAGGATTGTTAAAATATTCCACCCTTAAGGGTACCTTCCCTGCACCACTCCCTCCTACCACGCATAATATTGCCACGGTCAATATGATTTTGACTACGACTTATCAGTCATTGGAATCATCTGATCCTTGGATTGTCCCTAGTCCTCTAGAGTTCGATGCACTAGGTGACACCATTCCACTTAGTCCAGCTGAGGATTCATACATTTCTATTCAATTAGTCTCTCCCTCTTAGGATGACCAACATCTCTTAGCACCCACACCTACTCGATCCCATCTTGGTTAAATTCCTGCACATCTACCTTTGACTACATTTCTCAAATATTTTCATTCGACGAATCTATTATGGAAATGCTTAGCATTGAAGACGTACATTGGAATGATAACCATCATTGATCCTATTTTCTTCCACCTCTTGAAGAAATATAGGAATATATACACTCTATCTTCCCCCCCGATGTTGTCGACTTTCCACAATCACCCATACTTACAAAAGATACTATTTCTAAGGGGAATTTAGGCAACATTACCTCTACGTTCATTATTGACCTTTCGATCAAGGAAGGTGTTGTGGAAAATATTAATCTCGGTGCTAATTGTTTTCCCGAGGAAGTGGTTTCTTATACCGCTTTATTTAAAGAATTCTGCGATGTCCTTATTATTCATGTCTGTGTTGATTATAGGGACATCAACAAGGCTTTTCCGAAAGACAACTACCATACTCCCTTCATCGACCAAATCATTGATAATTGTGTAGGTAGTGTGATTTTCTCTTTCATGGATGGTGTTGACCCTTGACCAAGTTTTGGGATAACTTGTGTCATTTCGACTTATTTTGGAACTGCGACAACTAATCAAAGAAGGACCGCCAAGGGAATAATATTGGTCCACTTTTGGGCCCCTATTAGGATTTTTGGGTTAATGTAATGGGAAAGGTATGTCGGCTCATGGGCTTACCCACGCTTAGGCCCACTTTTGTAATGTATAAATAGATGCTTAGGCTAATAGAAGTAGCAATGCATTTATGTGATGTATGACAGAAAAATTAGTGATAATAGTTAGATATGTGTGATCGGAAGTGGATTGTAAATGCTCTGTGCATGATCATAAGAAGCTTGCAAGGCTAAGTGCAAGTTGTTACAAGAGGATTTGTGCTGAAGTGTAAGGAAGAAGGATCTAGCGAGCTGCGCAGATCTTCTGTCCTTTGCAAAGAAGGGTTTTTGTGCTTTGTGTTTTAACTGACGATTGAAGATACTAATAAAGAGGAAGAGTTGGTGGACGTAGCCCCAGGGTGGGGGTGAACCATGTAAATTTGTGTGTAATTCTTTGTGATTTGATTCATTATGTTTATCTTTGCTTATGCTATGTGCTTATGATATATTCACTTATGCTTTGTGCTTCTTAGATATATATGATTATTAGATTTGATGTATGTGCGAGTGCTTAGTGATAATCTGCAGGACCTGATGTATTATTGTTGCTAAGTGCTGAGATAATGTAAATCTAAGTGAATATTGCGATGTTCTGTGTTATTTGCGAAGTAGAATAATAGTTGGATATTAATGGTTGACTGATGCTAACTGTGTTGTAAGTAGTATAATCATAGATCTGTATCCCAGCTAAGGTTGCAGACACCTAAGTATTACAACCACCCCTGCCTCTACCTCGGGTGAGACTTCATTTGCTTCGCAAGTGTTTTCGAAAGGGCCGGTAGTTAGGGTTTTGTTGGTGTGCTCTTGAGCATTGAACCCTAAGTGTGCCCTTCTATGCCAACAAATGGTTCCGTTGCTGAGACCTGAAACTGTGATTGCTGGGAACTGAAGTAAAGAAAAGAGAATCTCTGTGCATAGATCTACTGCTGAAGTGCGCAGTATCGGGACCTGAAACTGTGATTTCTGGGAACTAGAGAAGAAGAAGCTTTGTGCAAAGTAAGCTCTATGCGTAGCTCTGTTTCCCTAGTGCACAGTGTCCTACTTGACCTGTGAAGATTTGTGCCAAGAAAGAAAGTTCATATCTGAAGAGAAGAGGTCAGATCTGCAAGAAAAGAAGTTGATACTGAAGAAAAGAAGCCAGATCTGAATGCTTTGTGATCTAAGAAAAGTAAAAGTGGAAGCTCCTGAAGAAAAGAGGTAAGATCTGGAAGAAAGAGGTAAGATATGTAAGTTCTGTGCTCTGATAAATGTGAGAAAGTTCTATATTTGAAAGCTTTGTGCTCTGTAAAAGTAAGACTAGTAGAAATTTTTATTTCTAAAAGCATGGATCTAGGTATTCTTGGTATATTATGTCCTAGCTTAAAAACTAGGGCATTGTTAGACGAAAGAAAGTTTGATATGAATAGATCTGATAAGTATAATGATAGATATGTTATACCTATGCATAGAAAGAATGTTTGGACTAACAAATGGATGTAGGATCCTAGAAATAATTTATTGCAGATTGACCCCTATGATCCTGGTGCAAAGTACAGAAGAGGCTGGGGATCAGTTACAAGAAAAAGAGGATTAACCCTCTGTTACAGTTGCAGAAGACCGTGAAATATATCTAAAGAATTCCCTAGTGGAGGACCCAGTTGTCTTTGTTGCAAAGCTCTAGATCAAAAAGTATTGGATTGCCCTAGAATGATTGCTAAGCTTGAAAAAATGAATCTGCATGAAGAAAACCCTAAAGCAGATCCAGAAATAGAAGAACCCCAGAAAGAATAAGAGAAGATGTTACTACAGATGAAAGACGCCCTGAATGACCACCGACATGTTAGATTAGTAGAGATCTTTAAATAAAAAGAATGCATCAAGGTAAGAATAGGAGACTTTGACATTGACTGTGTTTTGGATGAGGAAACATAGGTGAATGTTATGATAGAAAAAACTTGGGAAGCTATAGGGAGGCCTACTATGCCTCCATATCTAGGAGGAATAGGGTTATTTAGAGGAAAATTGGTAAACCTATGTGGAAGACTCACTCATATATCTATGAATTCCAATGGAACTTCGACATAGGAAGATTTGGAGATTATCAAATTTATTGATGACAGCGCCCCGTTTACTATGTTACTTGGAAATCCTTGGATTGAAATAGATCAAGCCAGAAAGAAGGAAGACGAAAAAGTTTTAGAACAACAGAGACAAGAGTTAAAATACTTCATGACCAAAAGGATCACACAGTTGATTGAAGAACAAGAGAACAAATCGAAGCCATACCACACTAGGAACCCAGACGTCGAAGTTATCATAATGCCAAAGGATTCACAGAAGACTGAAGTTTCTATCTCAGATAAATAAGATATGTTATACCTGAACCCTAAGAAATAACCTCAACAACGCGAAGTGACTATATCTAAGGAAAATAGGAATTAGAATGGGAAAATAACTACTGAGATGAAGCTCACTGGAAAGAAAGCTAGAAAGTTAAATAAGAAGAGGAGATTCCAGATGGAACATCGCAGAAAGAAATTTCACAGAATTTGAGCTTCGTCGAGATATCAGAACAATAAAATGGGTCACTTTGCCATGGAAAAGCAATATAGCCATTGGAAGCTGATATACTCGTTTGACTTCCTCCCCAAATGGACAGAAAAGCATTAAAGGATTACCACCAGACCGTTGGATAACGCCAGAACGGATAGAACAGAGTTAACGAAGGCCCCATACCCGTTGCAAGCACACTGTTGTTGAGATTACCTATTTATCTCATCGTGCCATTCCCGAAGAACACTTTTTCCAACTGAGAAATTGAAGCTCGCAGACTAGCAAGTGTCTACAGTGATCATCACATCCTTATTATTCATTCTCGTGTAGTGCCCAAGATCATTGTGACCCCAATTATTTATTCTGTGCGGGTATGTCTGACAAACTCACCACAGTCGAAGAGTATGTCACATAAATCCTTCTTGATTTTATGACTGAGAGAGTCATGTTGGATATAGGAATGTCCACTGGAATCCAAGCATCATCGACAAGAGGAGTAGCAACTTCTCTGTCCATTGTCTGAGAAGGATCGTCTCGACAGGTCGACGAGAAGCGTACTAAACATAGAGATGATTTGGAAAATGCTAAACTAAATATGAGCATTTTCCCTGCTTACCTACCCCCTCTGTGTGGTGAAATCAACCAGGACAGTGTGCCTTGGGAATTTGAGTATGCTATGGTTACTGTGTACCCGCCAAAAGGGGTGCACGCAGTTCGTGTCGATCAGGACAAGCTCACAGCGTTGAAGTTTAGCGACTTCAACCTCGGAAACAGGAAAGTCTACAGTATGCTCGCTCCACACAAGTATCTAACAAATATGAAGGGAAAGAACTTAAAGATCGTCCCACAGTGTTGGACCCAAAACCTCATGCAGTCAACATTGTTGAATGTCATGAAGATCCCACACTTTGGCAGACACCAGGAGGTGAATGCATGCATAAAGCTACTTCTATCTTGCTATCATGGAGGCTACTTGTGGTTGAACCATCATTCCACAGTGGATCCCAACTTGATTAATTGGATCATAGAACTCAACATGCAAGGACCTGATCCATAGGAGTTCTATCCTCGAAAGACCACCAATAGAGCACTAGCAGTGAAGATCAAAGAAACCTATGGAAATGTCAAGAATGGCACGTGAGGCTACAAGGTAGACTCTATTTAGAGTGGTGCAGTGCACCTTGCCTGTCAATTGATCACAGGAAAGCTAGTCCGCAAAAACTGGCCCACCCAAGTAACTGGATTCGTAGTCGATCTTGCAGGGAAGTGTGCATAAGGACTTCAAATGAATTGGGCAAAGTACTTGGTGAATCAGATTGAACCGGATTGCAGGGAAGCACAAGATCAAGGCTATGAGTTCAATTTCAGTTGGCTTCTCATACTGATCGCCTTCATAGCATGGGAGATGCCGGACAGTGCCACTTTCCTAGATACCGAGCCATTTGAACCTTTGGCTGTGAGGTTCAGTACCCTATGGTACTCGAACGATATGAACAAACAATGGCAGTCAAATCTCTTCTTCCACATATAATACAACAAACTGAAGAGCGCCATCAAGGATACACATCGAATTACCCAAAATAAGCTCCACAGGTTCAAACCCTTAATGAAGTTCAGTGCGGATCACCACTTCATGTATATAACAACATGAGATGATGAACATAAGCAACTGTTGTAGTCTTATTACAAGTTGACTGAAGAAGACCTCAAAGAGATCACTAAGGATTGGTCAGTAGACCTTCTCATTCCAGTGAACCCTGTAGAGCTATCCGATGTTGATAGCCCAGAGACTGTACTAGACACACCAGGACCAAGAAAAATGAAGAAGCCTGAAGAGGTTCACGAAGTAGACAGTGCATCTGTAAGGACTGACTCTATCACACCAGACGAAGGAGGTGATGGAGAAGAGATAGAAGGTGCAGAAATTGAACAACAGAAAGGAGAAATACCACTGTCTAGGGATGAAGAAGACTCGTCAAAGAAAATGAAGGTCTCACCTCTAAAAGCATCCTCCCGAAAGAATCCTAGGACCCCTGTAACCAAGATAAGAACTGTCCTCACATTGGATGACTTTGATTTCATCATTGTAGCAGTGAATGATGATTCAAAGGAGATAGTAGAGAAGTAGCAGGAAAAGTAGGAGTAGATGTATAACTGTATAGAGATTGACCTCCAAGGAGTTCAGTAGGCACTCCAGTTCAACCGCGTAGTACACACTGTGCCTTTGACAACAGGCACTGTAGAACCAGAAGACAAACCAGCGCGACTTCACTAGATTGTTGACATGGACTAAGCTCGCCTTCGACAAGCTCACGAAGACACAACATGAACCCCCCAGTCTCTCACACAGGTACATGGAGTACTTGTTGAGTAGCGCAGTGCTACTGAAAGAGAAAAACCTTCTCTTCAAGTATAGTGGGATAAAGAGAAAGAAGAGCTACAACAAAGCAAGGAACATTTGCTCATAGAAGATCTTGAAGTAAATGAACTATTCAAAAGAGAACTCCACTCTGTGACCATTATCAAAGTACCAGTTGAAGAGAGAGTTCCATAGAAGGTGGCCCATCTTGAAGATGTTATACATAAGCTGCAGCAACGCATTGTTGATCTAGAACTCCACATTGTGCCTGAGATCCCCTAGGAGATAGGAGACCAATGAGAAGCAACTGCTTGGAGCATAGTTAACTAATTGAAAGATATTTCCTTGGAGTGCAAGTAGCTCAGTAACCAGAGTGCCCAAATATACGAGAACCTTATAGAGAATCCAGAGTTACAGGCACTGGAGTTGCATCTCCAGGAAGCAAAGAAGCATGTGGATACATTACAGGCACAACTAAAGGCTCTGTCTGCAGTGGATAGAATAAAACGATCTCATGAACAACACACAACTTAACAACAGATACACATGATCTAGAGCAAAGTGATGTAAGTCACTCAATGCATCCAACCGGTGCAAGACAATGCATGCATATTATTTGCTGAGATCGAAAGGCAGGGAGAAAAACTTAAGAAAGTCATCATCACTGTATAACAACACCTAGAAGGACCAGTAAATGACACAGTGATCCTGGAATTCACCCAGCAGGAGGCTACAATGAAGCAGCAAGTCGAAGCAGCTCGAGCAAATCTCGAGGAATTCGAAGCAAAATTGCGTAGACCAGAGTGACTCGGGATGAGTCACAGGTGAGTGTTGGGGGCATGTTGGCCCTTGACCAAGTTTTGGGATAACCTAGGTCATTTTGACCTATTTTGGAACTACGACAACTAGTCAAAGAAGGACCGCCAAGCAAAGAATCTCAATCCACTTTTGGGACCCTATTAGGGTTTTTGGGTTAATGTAATGGGAAAGGGATGTCGGTCCGTGGGTTTACCCATGCTTAGGCCCACTTTTGTAATGTATAAATAGATTCTTAGGCTAAATAGAAGTAGCAGTGCATCTATGTGATGTATGGCATATGACTTAGTGCTAATAGTTAGATCCATGTGATCGGAAGTGGATTGTAAATGCTCTGTGCATGATCATAAGAAGCTTGCAAGCCTAAGTGAAAGTTGTTGTAAGAGGCTTTGTGCTGAAGTGTAAGGAAGAAGGATCTAGTGAGCTAAGAAGATCTTCTATCCTTTGCAAAGAAAGGTTTTTGTGCTTTGTGCTGTAACTGACGATTGAAGATACTAATAAAGAGGAAGAGTTGGTGGACATAGCCCTCGGGTGGGGGTGAACCATGTAAATATATGTGTAATTCTCTGTGCTTTATTCATTGTGTTTATCTCTACTTATGCTATGTTCTTTTGATATATTCACTTATGCTTTATGCTTCTTATATATATATATGATTATTATATCTGATGTATGTGCGAGTGCTTAGTGCTGATCTACAGGACCTGATGTATTACTGTTGCTAAGTGCTGAGATACTGTAAATCTAAGTGAATATTGCGATGTTCTATGTTATCTCCAAAGTAGAATAAGGGTTGGATATTAATGGTTGACTGATGCTGAGTGCGCTGCAAGTAGTATAATTACAGATCTGTGTCCTAGCTGAGGTTGCAAACACCTGAGTCTTGCAACCACCCTTGCCTCTACCTCGGGTGAGCCTTCATTTGCTTCGTAGGTGTTTCCGAAAGGGCCGGTAGTTAGGGTTTTGTTGGTGTTCTCTTGAGAATTGAACCCTGGGTATGCCCTTCTGTGCAAACATATGGTTTCTTAGGGTACAACCAGATTGACATTTTACCTACTGATCAACATAAGACAACCTTCATCTTCCCGTGGGGACCTTTCGCCTATCGGAAACTACCGTTTGGACTAAAAAATGTTGGTGCCACATTCCAGCGGGCCATGTCATGTGCTTTCCATGATATCAAACATATTGCAGAACCTTACCTCGATGATTTACCTGCCCATTCATCCAGTCGATCAAACCATATTGGTCATCTACGGGCTATTTTTCTTTGATGTCGGTTCTACCACATTCGTTTGAACCCACATAAGTGTATCTTTGCTGTCAAAACAGGTCAAATCCTTGGCTTTGTTGTTTCCAAGGATGAGATTCCGGTGGATCCCTTAAAAATTAAGGCTATCCTTGCTTTACCTCCACTTAATAATCTGACACAACTCCAGAGTTTGCAGGGGAAAGCAAACTTTCTTCGTTGTTTCATTTGTAACTATGCTGAGATTACTAAAGGATTCATGCGATTGTTGCAGAAAGACACCCCTTTCATCTAGGATGACATTGCTGAATGACCTTTTGCTGTTCTTAAGCATGCATTGACCAATGCACCTCTGTTGCATCCTCCAAATTACACGAAGGAATATATCCTTTACTTAACAGCCTCTACTTCCACTATTTCTATGGTGTTAGTTCAAGAGGACCCTAATGGTGAGGAACACATGATATATTATTTGAGAAAAAGTCTATCTAGTCCAGAGATCAGATATTCACATGTTGAAAAGTTGGCTTTGGAAGTCGTCATTTCTATCCAGAGATTTTTTCATTACATTTTTCTACGCACCACCACAATTATCGCAGACTCTAACCCCATGTATCACATTCTGACACATCAAGTTCTTGGGGGAAAATATTCCAAATGGATCGTCATCCTCCAGGAATTCGATCTCGAGTTTGCTAAGTCCAAAGATAAAAAATACTTGGTGTTTGTGGAGATTATCTGTGACCTTCCCCATGTTGATGAAGATACTAAACCCATAGATTCTCTCCCTGATGAAACTCTATTCCTCATTAGCATGTCCATTCCCTTGTATGGAGATATCCTTCTTTATCTCCATACCCAACGTTTTCAGCCTGATATCTCTCGTGAAGAGCACCGTCGTATTTTCCATCATTCTCACCACTAACTTATCATCGGTGACACTTTGTATTGCCATGGTATTAATACTATCCTATGACGATGTTTGACTCATGAAGAGGCTGAACACGTTCTTAATGACTGTCACCTTGGAGCCTGTGGCGGTTAGCTTTCTAGGATGGCTACAACTCAGAAAATCTTACGTGTCGACTACTTTTGGCCATCTATTTTCAAAGATTGTATTGAGGCAGTCAAAAAATGCCCACCCTGCCAAGTTTTTCACAAAAAGGAATGCACCCACCCCACTCCGCTGCATCCCATTATTTCCATCGTCCCCTTTTCCAAATGGGGCATTGATTTTATGCAGTGTAATCCTACCTCAGCTGGGGGGCACAATTACATCATTGTTTTCATCAATTACTTCACAAAATGGGTTGAGGCTATGCCTACCTTTCTGAATGATGGTCATACTACAACTCTTTTCTTATTCGACCACATCATCACTCACTTTGGTGTTCCAGAAGCCATTTTCACTGATCATGGTTCACACTTTCAAAACCAGATGATGAGTGATTTGCATGCTAAGTTGGGTTTTTTCCATGAGAACTCATCCCCGTACCATACTCAAGAAAATGGACAAGTTGAAGCCATCAAAAAGGTCCTTAAAACCATGATTCAACTTATGGTAGGGGAAAACAAGACATCTTGGCATCTACAAATTTTCTCCGCTCTGTGGGCTTACCATACTTCAGTGAAAAATGCTACTCGATTCACTCCTTTCTAGTTAGTATATAGCATAGAATATGTTTTACCCATCGAGTGGAAAATTCCCTCATTGAAACTCAAAGTATAACTCCTGCCTCACACTTCTGCTAAAGAATAAGTCTTCTTACACCTGACCAGGTTGGATGAAACACGTTGTGATGCCACTCTCATTAACGAGACATATCAAAAGAGAATCAAGAATCAATACGACAAATTCATCCACCCTAGTACTTTTACAGAAGGATACCTAGTCCTCGTTTATGACCAAGCTCATGATAAGTTAGCGACAGGTAAGTTAGAACCTCTATGGCATGGTCCTTACATCGTTAAACATGTTTTACATAGAGGTTCCTAAGATCTAGTTGACTACAACGAAATCTCCCTGGGTGAGCCCCGAAACAGGATTTACCTTAAGAAGTACTATGAATAAGAACATCTAGCATGCGTGCTTTGTACACTATTGTATTTTAGTTTGGTGTGTCTTTTTCTTTTGCGTGCTCGAGTTTTTGCCTTAGTCGCTTATACTGTGTCTTGTGTTTTCATGTGCAGATGACATCTTCCTTTCCTATCTTTATCGGGTTTGCGAATGGTGCTAGTCAATACACCCAGAACATTGTTTCTGCAGCTTGGGTCATTTACCACTCTGATGAGTTGGTGAGTTCAAGAGGTATTTTCTTAGGATTGAAAACTAATAACATGGTAGAATATCATGCTGTCATCGGAATTTTAACCAAAGCCTCCTCCCTAGGTGCTTCTCGTACGATCATTAACCTAGACTCTCAACTTGTGGTCTGTCAACTTAATCGAATCTATGCTATTCGAAATCCTATCCTACTACGTCTACACTTACGAGTTCATCTTCTTGAATGAATGTTTGATTTTATCGAATACAGACACATACCAAGAGAACTATATACCATTTAATATTCATTAGTTGATTACATCATGGATCGATATCTCACACATAGATAAGGTTTCATAAAGGAAATAAATCATAAATCACATGTAAATTAAAACACATCACATTAAAAACATCATTTGGAACTGTAAAAACTTGGATATATGTATATATATTGCGTGATGAAAATATTGGTTACATCAAAAAATACTTAGAAGGGAAAAACTTTGGGTCCTCACACCCATAAACATCGTCTTACATAATATACAATCATCAGGAAGACTCTAATCTTCATGCATCACATTGTGCTTTGAGTAGCATATCACTGTGCGGGCTACTCACCTTAGTAAAGAGTTAAGACTCTTAGGCACTACCACGGTGTGTTTCTATAGATGTAGTGGCACTTCCCACCTCCTAAGAGGAGGGATACCCATCGTGAGGCCTTGGAGGTTTTTTTCAACCTCCTGGAGACCTCTTGCTGCTACCCTTGATCTACCACTATCTGAGCATCTCCGCGACACCCCAGTGTCGGTATCTCTATCAGATGTGTTGCTCCCCTGTCTGCATGATGAAATGATACATCCGTTAGAAACTCTTCTACATACCAAGAAAAATAAATATAAGTTTTAAAATCAAAAAACACTTGAAAAGATTGTTTTGGTTTCTCACCTGACATGTCCCAGTCCTCCCCTTCCAGAAGAACAGAGTCCATTCTCCCCTTGAAATACACTGCGGTGTATGGGAAGTCTTCTATCATCATCAATTGGTGTCTCAGCCAAGCAAAGAAATCACCGATGAACTTGAACTCTGACTCTGATCCTATTCTCAGAGATAGGATAGTCCATCACTCCATACGTGGTTCTCCCACTGGCCGTACTGCAAATGCAATCTTAGGTTTCATCTGAGGATTACGTTCTAAGAAGAACGAAACCAAGAATGAATCGTATCTAAACTGCTTCTACTTCCCTTCTCTGCATCTCATAATCAGCTCCTTCACATTCTGAAGGAACCTTGCACTCTAGTTAAACAGTGTTGGCCCTAGACACTGTAAACCATAGGCCACTTGTGATCTTGAAACTAAGTGCGAGCTAGTACTTCCTGCTATACTCGTAATGGAAAATAGAATGGATCGAAGAGGTAGATCCCTGATGTCTGATTGCGATTCTACCTCCCACTAATCTCGATCCTGGGAAACAATGGTTTGTCAAGTAATCATCTATAGGCACAGGAAGTGCCCTCTATCCGGATAAAATAACAGGGGCCCCTCTCTTTGAGAGGTTGGTCAGGAAGTACACATCTTCCAACTAAATGGTAAGAAGTTGCGTTCCAATTTGGAACCTTTGTTCCACAACGTTCCACATCCCGATCATATACTCAAGAAGAAGAATATCTTTATTCATCTTTTGCATCTTGAAGAACTTGAGGAGACCACAATTCCTCAATGTGGCTCTTGATCAGGGGATTTCCAAGGTCGTCACATCATTGAGCTCATGCTGTCTTTCTTTCCACTCGATCATGACTTTTTCCGAGTTTACCTACAATCATCAACAATAAAAAAGTCATTAGTCATGCTTTTTAGACAATTATTGGGCAATAAAAAACTTAAAAAAACATTTATGTTTTTTTGTATAAGGCCAATGCTCCATTTACACTCACACCAGGGCGCCAATGCTCCCTCAGAAGGTCCGCCAGAGTGCTATGCAAAAAGTAGAATGCTCCCCCTTACCTTTTGGAGGAGCACTGGCAGTTTTTGGCCATTTTTTGTGTATTTTGGGTAGCGCCCTCTTCACTATAACATCAGAGCACTAGCGCCCTGTATTTAAGCTTGGAGGACTGCTGAAAAAATCGGGCAGCACTCCCCCTAATGTTCTAGAGGAGCGTCAAGCCCTTTTGAGTGCTTGTGTCATCCTAGGGAATCATTTTTTAAACTCAATTATTGCCTAAAAATGAAATGTAAACCTTGTAAATTAAAGAGAGGAAGAAGAGCACCAACCTGGTCCAGTCGACGAAAAAAATAGCTAATCGTAGCTCCGTCACCAATCAACGCAAGAATCACCCTCCAAAGATCAATTTCTCCAATGCTACGATTCTTTGCACAAATGAAATGGAAAAATACATTTTTAGCCCATTTTACTATTATAAATTTCATTTTTGCCCAAGACATAGTTATTTTGGGTTTTGAAAAATATTTTGGAGGCCTTATTAATACACTGGTATGCAATTTTGACATTATTGACAGGTTTCAGAGCAGTTTTGTTTGATTTTCATCTTGTCACATTAATGAGTATAGTCTTAGTTCGTTCTCACGCTTGGAAAAACATAAGAACACACCGAGTAAAATTTTATCTCTTTTTCAGACTTGCATGGATACACAAAAAAAGGAACCCTCTGGAGTCATCTTTAAGCTCTTTCTAGAATCTCTAAATGTGAAAATATTGCCGAGTGATCTTGCTTCCTTTCCCACTCATTAAAAGGTTTGAAAGGGCATCTTTCGAGTGATAATTTATCTCTTTTTCGGCCTCACGAGACTAACATTACGAAAAAGGACAACACTCGACTCGTCTTTAAGTCATTTTTAGACTCTCTAAATATGAAAAACCATCGAGTTTACCTTCTATGGACTCGTTAAACAATCATACATTGAAGGGCCCATACAGGACCGAACCCTTACTTCTTCCAGTTTGTTAAATAAAGGAAGAGGGACTTACTGAAGGTGAGTTATATCGAGCATGTTTTACCATCCTCAAGCTTGTTAAAAAAAAAGGAGGTACTTGTTTATCTGGATGGGGGATAAATTGAAGGAAGCAAGCCAAGCAGTTTTTGAAAACATTACAAGTAACTCTTATAGTCACCCTTGAACATGACACTTTGTCTTTGCACACATTTTAATCCTCTGAACCTCTACATTGAACCAATCCTTTGAGTTTTCTTACTCCTTTGGGTCACCCGATGAAAGTCACAATATCCACTACATTATCGTGTTTTGGTCCATGTCATGTTTCTGCTGTCATGCCTCAGTGTTCAAGGGAAGTATCTACCTCAAGAGCCAACCATCACAAATTTCTGTTTCAATACCCATGTGAGTCCATGTTCGTTTGATCCACCAATTACATCTTTGTGTCAATTTCATGTCATTTATGGGGGATACATCAAGGCCCTCCTTCGACGAGTCTGTCCCTGTCGACTTCAACACATTATCCGGGAACTAGAATTAGAAACCAATTAGTACCTTGGGACCTGCATGCCTCAATGGAAGGCCTCCTCACATATGACAATGGGTTTACATCATTGACCTCTGATCAGATGATTCCATGGATGTTCGAATTCATCTCATCCATTCACATTCGTTGGAATGTACTAGAGTAACTTGAGAATCATTGACATCAATGGTGATTTCCCTCGCACTTGTTAACGATTTACCTCATTGACCGGTAATCAAGTGGTTTCTGCCATGTTCAACATCAGGACATCTATTCACATGGTTATATTCATACTACATCGGGATCGATAAGAAGACCCTGGGTTGATTCATCACTCTTATATGTACTTTTCCCAGGTTTCGACAGATTTTATTTTGAACGTTGAGACATATACTGTCACATAGATCCACTTTGTATTGGTTATGGCTATGTCTTGTCGTATCATAGATATACTGTGTATTCTTTGTGGCTATGATCAGTTCAGGTCATAGGAGTATAGATCCACATTGTATCTTTAGTGGCTATACCTTTTTGTCAATATAATTATGGATCCGCAGTGTATTTTATGGTGGCCATACTTTGAAAGTCTTTATCACTCAAGCATAGGTATGTCTACCTTGGGTTTGAAACATGTCATAATATTTGTTTGATGGTTGTTTGCAGCTTCTTCCAGGTTCTCTAATTCCATACCCTTGCTCTAAAAAGTCTACAAAGTACTTCAGTCATCAGTTCCCATATTCTAACTTCTCACTTTGGGGGGAAATCTATTACACATCAAAATTACTCATTACGTTGATGGCCCAGTGTCGTCATTACCAATGTCGCAAGTGTCGCAAATATCATACTGTCATCTTGCCTATGCCCTGTCTCAGAAAAAATTATCAAAGACACCTCAAAAGATCGGTTTTGAAGAGGAGAAATCATTTGACAAAGAGTACAAGTCTTCTGCCATGGAAAAAACCACTCAAAAATCAATTTTGGAAGGCAATGCTCCCCTATACACTGTCAGGGAGTGCCAATGCTATGTACCCTTTTTTGGGGGAGCGCTTCAACGCTATGTGCCCCATTTTGAGGGAGCACTGGCCCTTTTTGAGCGAATTTTGGGCTCTTGAGGAAAATCAGGGAAGAATCCCCCTCATCTCTAGAGTTGGTTGGAATCGGATCTGAGGTCAAGGCTCGATCTTAGGGAAGATCCACAACTGAAGGAGAAGGATCCTAAACCTATCCCAATAATATATTAAGTGGTTAGGCCTCTCCAAGCCTATATAAGGAGGCTTTTTCATGGTTAAAGCAAGAGAGATTGAAGGCATCAAACTTATGATCTCATAAGGGAGATATCATTGAAGAATCATCATTTTGTGTGGATTATTTGAGCAAAGGGTTGGACAAGGAGAGCTGGGAGAGGTTGTTGCACCTTCATCAAATTTCTATAAGTATTCTCTATTGTTCTCATTAATATACATATGTGCTTGGCCTATTTGTTTCAAGGTTGTGTTTATTCTACATGAACTTGTCTCTATTAGATAGATCTGGTTTCAAGCTAATCTTAGTAGAATAGGAATCTTGTTCTATCTTCTTTGTTTTGTAGGAATTATCGAGGAGCATGGGGGATCAAAGCTCAACTTGGACTGTGCAAGGATGAACATCGTAAAAGGTACACCTTTCTTCCTCTTCTCTATACATTAGTTTAGCTAGGTTTGAAAGGATGTCAATGACCAACATTAGCACCCTTTCTATCTTGGTCTTAGGAGTATAGAGCCCAAGAGGGAATCCACTTGTCCACAGGGGGATTTCTCTATAACAATAGGAAGAATACTCAACTGGTGAAGAAGGAAACAAGTCAATAGGAGGTTGATTTTCACGAGGTGGAGTGCTTGCATATGAAGCAGCCGATGAATTTGGGATTACTAGAGTGGAAAGAAACCATACTAGTAACCCAATAGTGAGTCCTGGAAGACTCAAAGTGGCAATAAAAGGAGGACCAATGTTTCCATAAGAAGAAAAAAAAAAGGTTCCCCATGAGAAGGGATCTCTTGGTTAGTCATTTTAGGAGTTGATGCCATATGTACATACATGGAAAACAAACAACACACACTAAAAAATCTAGGAAGCAAACAAGAAAAAAAAACCTTCTCACAGTGAATGCACTAGTTGGTGATGAAATCCAACGTTGCCAGATTAAAATAATAAAGGGTTGGGATAGAGCTGGTGGAACATTTACGTTGGAGATCTTCTTAACGTACTTACAACCTAGTGCAATCTTCCTCACAATAAAACAGTGGGTTACCCTCCAAGGAGCTCGAGTGATTTTGACCAACGTCTATTCCAGGGACAACAAATACTTTCCCCTTCGTCATCACCTTGTGCATAAAACCTAAAGATTATGGCCACTAAGGCTACTACTTACAACAAGAAAATCCTGGGGAAATAGTCGAAAGTTGGTCATACACACAAGGGCAGAGCCAAAACCTGAAATCCCCTTGAGAGGTGTCTCTGAACAAGGTGTGAACCTCCCAAGTCATTGCAAAGTGTCTAACGACACCATTTGTAATAAGTGCAAACCAATCCACCATGAAGAACGATGTGGGGTTAGTTACTATGTTGTCCCTAATGTGACCTCGTGATTGACCCTTGTGTGAGAAGGGATTCCCATGATAGTGATGCAACAAATGTATTTGTCTCCCTAACTCAAAATTCTATGTTTGTTTTATATCTTTGGAAATTTATCTTCACGACATATTCCAAAGCCCTAGAACTAATATAATGTAGGTTTGCAGAGCCCTAGAAAGAAAATTTTCTAGATAGATTTTAATCAACACCTTGATTTTAGGGTTGTTTGTTACTCAAAGGTATAGAAATAAAACTGATAATATTTTGACTCGACTCTTAAAACCATGCAAAATGAAAAATGAAATACAAAAATTTCAATTTTGATGAATGCTAACTATGGAAAGGATAAGATCCTTTTTTCCATTCCCAAATGCAAAATGCTCCAATTTTTCATAAAAAACAAGGCATTCACTACTCAAAACAACTAAAATTCCCTCCAACTAATGTGGTGCAAGAATCACAACTTTTGTTTTCAAAGATAAAGATAAAAAGAAAAGAAACAAATTTCTTTAAAATAAAAAGTGATCTAAGCAATATGAAAAATTTGTTTTGGAAAATAAATTATTCAAGAAAAAGAAAAATTCTCTGCTCACCAAATAATCCAAAAACAAAAAAATCAGGTTATAGCAATCAAAATTCAGTTTCGTTTGCAAAACTAGATATTATGGGTTCGATCCCGAGTGGAGTTGCCAATTTTGTTTATGGTCAAATCGGTCTATGCTGACATAGACTGATCTCCCTACTAATATAATGCAAGAATTAAAAAACCTTTGAATTCAAAGCTAAAATATGTAGCATATATCCTTGCAAAAAAAAAAAAATCAAGAAATATGTATTTTTTGTTGTTTTTGCAAAATGAAGTACTTAATAAAAAAAAATAACTCTCTTTAAACTAAATATTTCATAGAAAAATACTTCGTGAAAATAAATTTAAAGCTAAAGTAAAAGACACTCAAAGACAAGTCTAAGAGATTATATCTCTTTCAGAAACAAGCAATCATTGCCAAAAACAAAGTAAAAAATAATGGAAAATCACAATAATTGAAACGATGGTAAAAAACAATCTCTAAAACTGTTGAGAATACTCTCAAGTAAATCAAAAACTCACAACAAAAGTCATTTTTGATATTTGGGAAGGAAACACTCAAACAAAATTTATTTTTTTCGAGCAGTGTCATAGGATGGTGTGGAACACATTGCGAAAACCAAGAGTGTCGTAGGCTACTAACTAACACAGTGCGACAATGTGGCTTTGTATACAAAATACATGGTGTGACAAGAAATGAAACGTGGAAAAACCAAAAAAATATGAAATTTTTTAAGTGAATTTTAAGGTCTACTAATTAAACAATGTCAAATGATGAATCCAAAAATGAAAACAAGGAAAGGAAGCAATACCAAGAGAACAAATCCATAGGACCATTCCCCTATGGAGTCACCAATTTTGTTTATGGACAAATCGGTCTATGTGGACACAAACTAATCTCCCTAGAATCAAAAACCAAGGCTAGAAAAAAACATGAAAGAACAGATAACTTTCCCTAGGTTTATGTAATAAAAAACACTAGCTAGCAAGAGATCATACCTTTTAATTGACAAATTTTCTCGCTATTTGAAGTTTCCAGCTCTGTGTTGAGACTTGTGAATGGTAACCTGTAAGAAGACACAAGACAACAAGAGTGAAAGAAAAAATAATGTATTTTGATGAAACCTATGCAAATGATCAAGGAGAAATACAACAAAGACAATCAAACATAAACAACCTTTGTGGGAAATAAACTATATTGTTGTATTAACAATAATGGAAGAGGTTAAAACCATAGTCTTGATGTTTTGAAGCTCCTTCCTACAAGTTCATGGCTGCAATAACCACAATGAATCCATAAGATCTATCACCATCAACTAACTACTTTATCTTAGATTGAATCCCTCAAATCCAAATAAGTGATAACAATCTTATAATCACAAACCAGAAGAAAAAAAACTACGAACCATTATTATCCATTCACTATTATCCTTTCCTTATGAGAGAAGGTCTCTTTTATAGATTGAAAAGGAGGCTAGGATGAGAGGTTAGGATATCCTAAAATCAGGAGTACGGGTGAGATCCAAACAAATTGGAGGACACCTCATCCTTGAATATTCTATTCTAGAAACTTCACAAATTTCTTCTTTTTTCCTTCGTACGAGAAGTGTCACACCCTATGAACTAGAAACATGCAACACTGTCACATGTTGTAGTGGTAAAACATGTGACACTTAAGAGTGGCACATGATGCAGTGGTGCAACATGCGACACTTTCACAAAAAGTTTTTTTAAATCCATTTTGACTTCTTCAAGGAAAGATGTTTCTTCCACCTTCTTCAAGGATTAAGGCAATAATTGTTTGAATGAAAAAGGGTAGGTGCACATCATCAATGGTCATAGTTGTGATGAAAATAATTTACAACACTCCAGAACAAGGAGGACATAAAGACTCTCAATTCCAACATTAGAAGGATCAATTCCTCTATTTAGACCCTAGAAGGCCAATGTGCCCACATCAAAGACACACTCAACCAATTGATGGGCCTCTCCATGAAACCTAACTCTTCTAAGAAACCTTCCTTTCAAGAAGACAATGAATCTTCACATTACCAAGGTACTCATTCCATCCATATTCCTTGAGACCTATGCCTTCCCATAATTGAGGTGAACAAATTTGAGAGCATGGATCCCAACATATGGGTCACTCAAATGGAACATTATTTCTCTTTGAATGGATTTATTGATGATTTATCCAATATTCATTATGGTATCTTACATCTATTTATAGAACGATGGCAATGGTGGAAATGGCATAGAAAGACATGCCAAGGGTATGTTGCTTGAGCACAATTTCTTGTAGATATTTATGAATTCTTTGACTTTGACACCCATCATTTAGGCCGTTTGAACAAGTTGAAGTAGTCTAAGATAGTGGGAGAATTTATTTCCACCCTTGATCACTTGGCTTTCAAAATGGAGGGCATGTTAGATGCCTTCTTTCCGGAATGATTTATTAGTGGCATGAAAGATGAAATTCATGCCCATGTTCGCATGGCCCACCCTGAGACCTGGTTGGAAGATACTCCACCCTGAGACCTGGTTGGAAGATACTCAATAAGATAAGGAAGCACACCATATTGTCTCCTACCAGACCATAAAACCATATTTTCTTCCTTGCCCTAAACCCACCAATCCAAACCCCCCTTCAACGCCCCTCAATATCCATAAATTAAACCCGAAATAAATGGTTTAATTCCAACTCAAGGGTCTTTTCTATAATTTTGATGAAAAATATTTTCTAGGGAACAAGTGTAAGGAACAAAATATTTTTATGGCCATGATTGAGGATTTTTATGAAGAGGAGGTATTTGTTCCCCCTATGGAGGAGCTACCGCCACTGGTTGATCTGACTCCACCCTTTAATCCACTAGAAGTTGAACCAATGATTACACTGAATTCCATCACTACCTTCTCTACTCCCTAGACCCTCAAGTTAATTGGTTACATTAATAATTGGAAAGTCATCATCCTCGTTAGTAGTGGTAGCACCCATAATTTTATTCATCACCACATTGCCTAAGAAGTCAATCATTATATCCATGTAGTCAATAATTTTCAAATCATGATTGCCAATGGAGGTTCCATGTAATGTGGAGGACGTTTTGAAAACGTGTGGCTCCAAATTGGTTAGTATCACCTAAAATCCCATATGTTTTCTATAGACATGGGTGGTTTTGACATTATTCTTGGTGTCGAATGGTTACACACTCTCGGACCGATACTCATGGATTTTAAAGAATTAACCATACAACTCCAACATGAGGGACAAAAATATAAGTTCCAAGGAATCACAACAAGATTCCTTGAGATCATCAGTTCCCATCAAATGGAAAATATCCTTAAAAAGGTCATTTTGGCATTATTTCCCAACTCCACTCTATTCAAGCCATTGAGACACCCTCTATGCATCCCAACCTCCAATCTATCCTCTCCAAACACCAAGTCATTTTTACCACTCCTCAGGGACTTCCTCATTCTCATGGTGTCCATTATCATTCCATTCCTCTCATACTGGAAAGTCTTGCTCCCAATGTTTTCCCTTATCTCAATCCCTTTGTCGAGAAGAATGAAATTGAAAAAATTGTTCAATAATTGCCCGAAGTGGGTGTTATTCGTTCACAAATTTGTCATGATTTGCGTGCCCTCAGCAAAATCACAATCAAAGAAAAATTCCCCACTCCTATCATTGATGACCTATTGGATGAATTGAGTGGTGCTCAATACTTCACCAAACTTGATCTTCATTTTGGCTACCACCAGATCCATATGAAAGAGGTAGGCATTCCCAAAACTACATTTAGAACTCATGAGGGTCACTATGAGTTCTTGGTAATTCCCTTTGGCCTATGTAATGATCCCTCCACTTTCCAAAGTCTCATGAATCATGTATTCCATCATTTTCTCCATCATTTTTTCTTAGTTTTCTTTGATGATATTCTCATGTATAGTAAAACCTGGACGTTCCATCTTGCCCATGTGGATCAATTCCTCCATCTACTCTCCCAACACCAACGTTCCTCAAACAATCTTAATGTTCCCTTGGAGCCTCCGAAGTAGAGTACCTGGGTCATATTTTCATAAATGATGGTGTATGGGTGGATCCTAAGAAAATTGAAGCTGTGAAATATTGGTCTCACCCTAAAAATATTAATATATTTTATGTTTTTATGGGTTTAATAGAATATTATCACAATTTTTTTCTAAATTATGGAAAATTTGCATCCCCTCTCACTTCTCTCCTTAAAAAGAATGGTGTCACTTGGACTCTAGCTGTTGATCAATCCTTCCACTCCTTGAAAGAAGATATGTGCAAGACCCCTATCCTGACACTTCCCGACTTCGCAAATACTTTTGTACTAGAATGCGATGCTTCCAGAAAATGAATTGGGTTCGCCCTCATGCAAGATGGCATGCCTTTGTCTTTCACTAGAAAACAACTTTCAGAGAGACGTTTGGGACAATCCATTTATGGAAATTAAATGTTATATATTCTGGATGTAGTGGATCTCTGACATCCTTATATATTGGGGAAATTATTCCAAATCATAACCAATTATCATAACCTCAAGTAGTTTCTAGAGCAATGAATTTCATCCCCATAGCAACAAAAATGGGTGATCGATATCTTTGGATATGATTATGAGAGAATTTAGAATAAGGGAAAGGAAAACGTGGTTGTTTATGCTCTTTCCATGAAGTATGAAGAAGAAGGGCCCCTCTTTTCGCTCTCCTTCATTGTACCAGATTGGATCCAAGATGTTCATCGGGAATGGCTGCAAGAACCCAAAAATTCTTGCCTGATCCACCAATTGCAACACCATTCTCTAGTTTCTCCAGGGTACTATTGGCACAATGAAGAGCTTCACTTCAAAGGTTGTTTGTATTTAATCCAACAATCACAAATTAAATCCATGGTGATTTCTTATCTTCATGCTTCACCCACAACTGAGAACTCAGGGTTTACCAAAACCTATGAATGGGTTAAACATTCTTTTTTATTGGATGGTATGAAGTAGGATGTCTGCACCTGTGTGACTAAATGTGATGTCTGTCAACACAACAAGGGAGAAATAGTCAAATATCTGAGCACACTCCAACTGCTACCAATTCCCCTTGCTATTTGGAGAGATATTTCTATGGATTTTATTGTTGGCTTACCTAAATCGGGAAATAAGTCAATCATCATGGTGGTATTTTATCATTTGTCCAAATATGCTCAATTTTGTGCTCTTCAACACCCATTCACTGCATCCACAATGGCTCAAATTTTCATGGAAAATATTTTCAAACTTCATGGCATGCCTCATTCTATTGTCTGTAACTGAGATCCAACAATTTTTGGCAAGAATTTTTCAGACTCCAAGGAACCCAATTGCATCTCATAACTACCTATTACCCCCAGTCTGATGCCCAAGCTAAAGTTGTCAACAAGTGTTTGGAATCATATTTGTGGTGTTTTTCATTAGACGGACAAAACCAATGGGCTCAATGGTTACCCCTAGATGAATGGTGATACACCACATCTTACCATATAGATACTTGGATGACTCCTTTTGAAGTAGTCTATGGCCAAAATCCCTCGTCAGTTTTCTCCTACATTTTAGGTGTTCAGAAGGTTGACAAAAATCTTACATTTCGTGAGGCCATTTTACAGACCCTCAAAGAACATTTGGTCATGGCTCAGAATCACATGAAGTAATAAGAAGATCAAGGTCATTATAAAGGTCAATTTGCTTAAGGGGACCATGTGTTTCTTCATTTGCAACCTTATAATAATACTTCACTCAAATATAAACATTGTCAGAAAGTTGCTCCCAAATTTTATGGTCCCCATAAAATTGTCAAGGGCATGGGGCCTTTGTCCCACCAGTTAGCTATGCTGAGTCATTCTAAGATCCACCCTGCTTAAATAAAGTGATTGGGAATAAGTGTCAAACTAATACCAGTCTCCCCAATTTGGATGAAGAGGGTTCCATTTAGTTGCAACCACAAGTAGTATTAGACCAACGAGAGTGTCGTCTAACTCAATGCACCTTCAAGGAAGTTTTAATTCAGTGGAAAGATACAACTCCAGAAGATGACACCTGGGAGCCACCCACCATTCTACAACAATTTTCTCATTTCAATCCTTAAGGAAAAGATTTTTCTTCAAGGGGGAGGGCATGTTAGGGTCCTAACCTCCCCAACCCATCACATAGGTAGAATAATATGTTTTCCATGTGATAAAGGCCGAAATTAGTTAATAATCCATATTTAATAAATGCGAACAAGTAAATGTAAGATGACCTATTACAATCTTCCACATCTAGAAATATCTTCCTCTAGAATATTCTTTAGAAGATAGAATTAGTATAAATAAGAGTAAGAGGCATGATAAACTTTGTCTAGAGAGTTAGTGCAATAGAGACCTACTTTGCGATAGGTTTCCCCTTCGAAGATGCAAGTGATACTCTTTTTCTCTGAATAAAGGTATCATTTTTGGTGTTGATCTTCTAAATATTTTGTTGTTCCATTGATATCTGTTGAATATTCTTGTTTCTGCATATTATATTACATTTGGTACCTTACAATTAATCATCCCAAATATTACTACTAACAATGGAAAGAAGTAACCATGTAAATAAAGTCATATTACACATATATTTTACGTGGAAACCCAAATGAGAGAAAACCACAAAATATTTCTTTAATAAAATTTTGTAGGAACCAACCTACAGTTGTCGTATTTGCAAGCACCAACCAACAGGAGACACCAATCCCCTCAGGCTTCCAATAATACCAGATTGAGTATTTTCTTCAATCCTTCACCTGTACAAATCTATTGCTCTATCTCTATTGTCACAAAATTCTCCAACATATTATATTCTTCACGAATTTAGAAATTATCTTGCACCTCCCAACCACCCTTAGATAAATACTAGTTCCTTTTCTTTCATTCTTTCATATATTCAAACCTCAAATTTACAAATCCTTCTCTCTCACTTCCTTTGTAGAACCATTCTTGTTACGAGCCTTAGAGCCTCTTCTCTTCACACTTTTTCTTCCACCTTCTTGCTATCTTCACACTCACTCACTCATCAAAATGATCTAGGCATCATTATTTTAATGATCCCATACCAAAGGGTTTGTCCAAAAAAATAAATCCATGGGGTCAACTCCAAATCCCTTTGCTTCTTCCTCAAGGCCGATGTTCTAAGATCCTTTGAAACTCCTCCATGAAAACTAGTCTTTGTTCCCTTCTATTTTATGTGATATCTTTCATTGGTCCTCGATGCTCAGCCACTGTTGGATCATCTCTTCGATTAATCCTCAACCATCAATCTAATATCATTCATGTTAGGACCACCAGGGTACCGAAACACTCAACACCACCTCACACACAACAAATGTCAGATCTTTGTTTTCATTGAATCGTCACCATCTGTCTGCGATTGAGTTCATTGGGACCATGGGGTATATCAAGTCCCTGAGATATCTAGATATCATCCTATCAGCCTCTCGTTGGCCCTTGGAGTCCCCTATTTCGAAAACCATCCGTTCATAAATAAATCCACTCCAACTAGAGGCTTTCCAATGGCATGTATTCTAATGGATCTAATTCACTCCAACCAATTCTTCTCCTATGAATGGTAGAGATCCACTCGCTGTGTCAAACCAATGGATCACAATCATTCTTAGAGTCCCTTGTTATTGGAGCATATTCACTGTGGGTATCACAATCTAGTCCGACTAGATCCTCTCTCATGGATGGTAGAGATCTACTCATTGAGCCATCTTCAATGGATGGGATTTGATACGATGACCTAAATATCTCCATGTCCAATTGGGGCCCACTTTTATTTTTCACAATCAAAATGTGACAAGATTCACCCTTTGGGACATGTTAGATGCCACATTGGCATCCTCATGACCTTGACCACTGAGCTGTCATAATATGTCACTCTCCTTCCTTGAAACAAATCATTATTGATCCAATGGTTGAGGTAGATCCTATGATGGATATATGGTCCTCTAATATTCTTGTTGTTGGAATCCATTCTCAAGTATCAAAACTCATTATGATGGATCACACTCCAATCAACGGTCCAGGCTCTACTGAGACCACTCTCTTATATATCAATGGTTGTCATTGCACCTGATTACTCTGTTGACTCAACATGTTGCCAATGACCCCGATTTTCAATTCTTCAGGCCTATGATAGATCAATGATTCTTGTTAACTCAAAGTTTCTCCCATCAGAGTCCTTATGCAACCTTGCACTCAAACACTCTGATGATTGAATGGTCATTTCGGTAACTCATCCAATTGTTAATATTTACTCTAAGGTTGACATCTGCACGACATTTAAGGTTGCAACCTTGTCTCCTTGAAATTTGTATTACAAGATCCAATGGATCCCGTTTGTTGAGATCATTCTATGATGAATCAACGAATCCTATTGACTCAGATTTTCTTCCATCAGAGTTACATTACAACCTCACAGTACAACACTTCGATAACCTTTCCATCTGATCAATGGTATGTATTCATTCGTTATATTGAATCAAACATAGGTTTTACTTCATGGTAATGGTATGATTTAGAACTTAGCCATTTCAGAGCTTTGGAACTTCTCCAATATCCTTCCTCTCACCTTCATTCATAGGGTAGACACACAAAACTCTATTAGGAGTTCATCAATGCATAGTTATTTTACACACAAAAGCTCATCAATGCTCAGGGAACTTCTTCCTCTGTTTGGTTGGTCCAATCCTTGGACCTGACATTTACAGGGACATAATGCATGGTCTCCCCTTATCATTGACAACAATTAGTCTCCCCCATCCTGTGATATCAATGAAATTATTTTTTATCGATGACAACAACATTTCAAAAAAATCAAATATGAAGACTTGTAAAACTTTTTACTCTTATGAAAAATTCCCACTTAAAAGATAACTCACTTGAAATAATCCTTGACCAAATTGAAAATGAAATTCTCGTGAATTGAGAAATGCAATATGTACAAAGAAATATTAGGAACAATAGTCGTGGATTCCTTTCTAGTTATTTGGGAAAATAACCATGTCATTTCTCTTTACGGGTTCTTTAATGAACATACTTGAATATTTGAGTGGTATTCAAGAAACATTGTGGGGTCTTCAAGGTAATATTGTAGAAGTTCAAATCCCCCTTTTTTTGTCTTCAATAAATCTTCAGCTTCGGTGCTCTTGAAAACCATTTTTGGTTTAGGGAGTCTAAACATCCTATTAAATATTGAGGGATCCAAAGAGATGGGCGATTCTCCCTGTAACTACATAATTCTCTTCTCATTATCAAATTTGTTGATACACCATGAAATAGGTTCCTTAAAAGCATACACCCTCGGAACACGACCCGTTGATGCAATTTCGGGTGTCCAAAACTTGTTTTAATTCTTTTCGAGGGGTGGTAATGTATAATAATTAATGTAAGTTTGTGACCACTAAAATATTTGGTCTTCTCATACCAAATAATTGATAGTGTCCCCACAAAACTGTTCTTTTCTTTGAGCTGACATATTTATCCAAGGTGACGAACTTTACAACAACTTTTGGAATTTCTGTTATCAAAATACACTTGTTTATTTTAGCACATTCCATGGATCTTGATTCAAGGAATTTAAATGATAATTTCTATTAACATTTATGGGAATTTGTCTCAAGAAACTTATCATTAATAACGATATTAACACCTATATGAGTGGTAGTCATTTCCAAAAAACAAATGATTTAATGCATGTTGGGAAACATGACAGGACAAGACATAAAGCATTGTGGGGTGATGGGAGATCGGGAGGGTGCACAAGAAGAATAAGAGAAAAATGCAAGTAAGAAGGGTAATGGAAGGATAAGGATGGTTGGATGGTGGAACAATGGGATAATCGAATGATCGGGAGAGTGGACGTCATGGAGAGTGAAAAGGCGAAAGAGAGGGAGAGAAGGAAAGATGATGAGTGGGATGAGGGATGATTAATATGGTGGATGAGTGGAAAAATACTCCACACCCACATATGAATGACCACTTTCAACTAAAATCCTAAGTGTGGATAGTGCATAATGGAGGTTGTGGGAATCAAGAAGTGTTATGCAGATCACGAAACTTAGGCATAGAAATGTAATATGTTAAGAACCTATAATGATATAAAAATTTTCTAAGTATGGAGGAAAATTTATAATGGACTATACAAGAAGAATTGCACCATCTTTATCACAGCTATAAGTCAACAACTGGTTCCAACTGTGGGTTAGTAACCCCCTGTGGGTTACTAAGAATCCAAAGAAAACAAAAAAATGAACATTGGACGATTGAGTCAATCAAGAGATGAGAAGAATGAAAGAATACACAAGAATTTACAAAGGGGAAAAATATATATATAGGTTGTAATTTGGGGATTTCAGGAGAAAAATATTTTAAGGTGCTTCCCGTTAACAAGAAATGCTTGAACCATTCCTTTCATATATTTCAACAAGTAAGAGTAGTACCCAAGAAAATTTTCAATCAAATAAACACCAATCCAAAGTGCTTCAAATTTCATATGCAAGGATGGTTTTTATTTTTCTTTGTTCCATAGTAACACCAACTCGTACTTTTGGAAAGCTTTAGTAGATGCACATTGATCAAAGTATTTTTTGATAATATGTTTTTTTTGACTCATTTTTTTCAATTCTTGGGTTCATTTTTCTTCCAAATGTATCAATTGATAATACCTTATTTGGAGGGGAAAAACTTGTGTTATATCCTCATTGTTCACAGCATAATCTAGAGTGTTCAGTTCAAACTAAATAGGCATATTTTCTTCCTTTCTATATACTAATGTGTATGGTGACAATCGTGTCCTATCCTTTGGAGTGAATCTACTAGCCCATAATGCATCAGCCAATTTCATATGCCAATTCATATGATTGCTATCAATTGTATTCTTGAGAATCTAGATTAGTAGATTTAGCCAAACCATTCCCTTAAGGGTAGTAGTTTGATGATTTCTGCATAAGAATACTGTATTCCCCACAAAATTTTGTAAAGTTTGATCCAATGAATATTGATCCATTATTAGTTATAAAATTTTTAGGAACCAAAAATATAGACATGATCCAGGTGGATATCGGTGGCCACCCACCTTTTCCAACTAGTTCAAAACAATTTTCTAGCAATTTTGGTAATTTACAATTTTTAGCAGTTTTTTACTTCTTGAGCCGTTTTGAGGCCCTAAACGATGTTTTTTGGGAAAACAAGGAGCAATATGAAAGTTACTTAGATATTTCCATCAAAATGAATCTCCTCAATGATACATTTCCAATGGGCTATCATACGCCTAAAATAGAGATCATATGCAAAAGTTACAACCGCGGGAAGTTGATGTACTAAGTTACCCAAATGGGGCCCACATGACTTTTGGCACTTCATCTCCTAGGGTTAGGTTTTTGGATGTCTAGGGTTTTTGGAATTCTCGTTTACTGTAAAAAGGCCTTCATAGCCTCACTATAATTGTCTTCTTTCTAATGATCACAACCATCACATCTCTTCTTAGAGATAAGCCACCACCATTCCAACAAGCTTGTTTCCGCTACATTTTACAGTTTCAACTTATTTCCTTATTGAATAGAAAACCAATTTTACTGTATATCTATTATTTTGTGTTAAGAACCTATTAATAATCTGTAGTCATTTCATTTTTCTCATAAAATCTGGATCAGTGGTATCGGAGCGGTCTGCTCCTTGTCATCTTGATGCATGTCCGCAACGAGGTCGGAGTACAAAGAGTTGGGTCTCGAGCTTGTTTCTCTTGAGGAAAAAATCTCTCGCACACCCAAGAGACCTCTCATGGAAGGAGAAGATAAAGATGACGGGACATGAGATCCTTTCAAACTGTTGATTGAGGAATCCCTCACGCAACAAAGGAACGAGATGATGGATAGTTTCGTGCAAATCCTTCGGTGGATACCAACAAGCGATGCATCTTCTTTGAGCAGAGGCGCCACCCCCTTCAAGGTAAAAATAAACTTATATATTCCTATATTTGAAGGTCAGATAGATGCAGATGCTATAGACAAGTGGTTGAATCTACTAGAAGGGTATTTTTTTGTCCATAAGTTTGTGATGTTCTTTTGG
Source organism: Picea engelmannii (assembly GCA_009831015.1). Classification (NCBI taxonomy): domain Eukaryota; kingdom Viridiplantae; phylum Streptophyta; class Pinopsida; order Pinales; family Pinaceae; genus Picea; species Picea engelmannii. The sequence goes on along the minus strand of ML777828.1, from coordinate 870,311 downwards.
GCCAACCTTATTTATGGAAATGTCATGTTGTATATGAGTCTAGGCCTCGTAGTGTTATTATTAATTTGAAAATTAAATTGTATAGGATACCCAAGGAATTCCCACCTAGTGCTATTTCCTTGATCTCTGCTAAGCAATGCTAGAAGTTCATCTCTCAGACAGGGAAGTTTGTCTTCTTCATGATTCACTCTCAGAATAAGCGAAAGATCATAGCCACATCCAGGGTCTCTATGATTGACCTCTCCACACAGCAGAAGAAAGTTGATAATATCATGGAAGAATACTCATATATCTTCTCCTCACCTATCGAGGTACCTCTACAATGCCAGGTCAAGCACCCCATCGATTTGACCCCCGACGCACCGCTGCCAAATGGGCCAGTCTATCATCGCTCTCTGCTAGAGAATGAGGAGATCAAGTGACAGATCCAGGAACTACTCCATAAGGAGCACATCCATCCCAACTCATCACCTTGTGGGAGCCCAATCATGCTGGTATAAAAGAAAGATGGAACCTGATGACTCTAGATTGATTACCGAGCTCTGAATAAAATCACAGTCAGAAACCGGTACCCGATTCCCCGAATCGATAACCTCCTTGATCAACTCACTGGGGCCAAATACTTTAGTAATATTGATCTGAAGTATGGCTACCACCAGGTCCTGATAGAACATATAGATGTATGCAAGACCGCCTTCAAGTAAAAGGAAGGTCTTTTTGAATGGTTGGTCATGCCCTTTGGTTTGACAGATGCTCCAACCACTTTCATGAGGATGATGGATGATATCCTGTGACCATTCACTAATACATTGGTAGTGGTGTATCTGGATGACATTTTCATTTACAACAAGACTTGGGCTGAACACTTGCAACATATTTAGCAAGTTATGCACACCCTGCGACATCACAAGCTATATGCCAACTTGGAAAAATGCTTCCTCAGCATGGACAATGTCCATTACCTGGGCTACATAATTGATCAACATGGCGTACATGTGGATCTAGCTAAGATCCAAGTCATCTATGACTGGCCAACCTCAACCACACTCACTGAGATTCGAAGCTTCTTGGGCCTTGCCAATCTCTACCGCAAGTTCGTGTTGGGATTCTCCCATATTGCATGGGCCCTCATCCAAATAACCAGGGGTGGTGGTAAGGAAAAATTTGCGTGGGGCCGGTCCCAACAACAAGTGTTCGATGATTTGAAGAAACGCTTGTGCTCAACCCTATTACTTTCACTACCATACTTGCAAAAACCCTTTGAGATTGAGACAGATGCTTCAGACTATGATGTGGGCACCGTTCTCACTCAGCACGACCACCATGTGGCGTATCATAGTGAGACACTATCAGATGTTGTCTGTAAGTACCCTACTTACAGAAAATAAATGTACTCCATTGTGAAATCCTACCACCAGTGGAGACATTACATTCTTGGGAAGGAGACAGTCATCCACATTGATCATAAGCCACTGCAGTTCATGTAGACACAAGGAAAATTGAATAATAACCACCATCAAAAGTGGTCCACATACTTGCAGCAATTCCACCTCAACATCAATTATAAAACATGAAGCACCAATCGCATTGCTGATTGCCTTAGCAGACCGCTATTCGTGACAGTCACCACGATGCTAGACTCTTTTAGACATGAGACCTCTGGATGGCCCCAACTCTATGAGACAGACCTGGACTTCACCACCACCTACCAAATGTTGGGTGCAAACGTAGTTGTCGATAATTTCCATCTTTAGGATGGGTTGTTGTGTCATCTGGTCCATATCTGTGTTCCATCAAGTGAGCGAGCAAAGATGATTTGGGAAGCCCACTATAGTCAGGTGGTAGGACACTTCGGTGTCTAAAATATAGTGGCTATGCTACATAAACATTTCTACTTGCCAAAACTTCGACAGGAGATCATCAAGTATATGAGGTCCTACACTGCCTACATTATTGCCAAATTGAACACTAAGAAACAGGGCCTGTACACCCCTCTTCCTACTCCTGACAGGCCATGGGAATCCATCTCAATGGACTACATGTTGGGCCTCCCATCCACCAAGTGGGGAAATGACTGTGTTTTTGTGGTTTTTGATCGCTTTTCTAAGATGGCGATTCTAGTTTCCTGCAAGAAGAACATCACAACAGAGGCCAATGCCAAGCTCTTCTTTGAACGAGTCTGGGTACATTTTGGAATCCCACAAACCATTGTCTTAGATCAAGATAGCCTATTTATCAACACATTCTGGTTGAGCCTCTGGTCACTGTTGGACACCAAGCTCACCAAATCCACGGACCTACACCCCCAGACAGATGGCCAAACCGAGGTCGTAAATCGAATGATTGTGCATATCCTTCTCATGTATAATTCAAATAAACCTTGCAAATGGGATGAGAGGATTCCTTATGTCCAGCATAGCTACAACTGAGCCCTCCATAACTCAACTGACCACAACCCCTTTCAGGTGGGGTTGGGATTCCAACCATTGGGTCCCATAGATGTTGCACTTCCCCTTGCGGTCACCTCAACCGACTCATCTCTTGCTCCAACTGAAGCTGACAAATACACCTGGTTCATTGAGAAGATCCAACACATCCGCTAATAGGTTCAAGATATCCCATAAAATTCCAATGGCAAGTACAAGAAGCGCCATGGTCAACATTGGGTGCCACATAAGTTTTAGGTGGGTGACAAAGTTTGGTTGCACTTGGCAAAAGAACGCCTTACAGGACCCCATCAAAAGATTTTCCCACTCCATTATGGGACATACACCATCACCAAGGTCATTGGGGATAATCATTTTGAGCTCAACATTCCTCCTTTCCTTGGCCTGCACCCACTGTTCAACGTGGATCTCCTTCACCCTTATTTCCCACCATTATTGGAAACCTCAGAAGTAGCAGAAAAACTGACACCAATAGAGCTCAACCTCGACTGCATATAATAGGCATCTAGTGATCATATTGTGGACACATATATCAAGGACACTCAACAACAAAGGATCCAGTTTTATCAAGTTGTCAAAGCAGGGCAGCTCCCACACTAAGGCAAGTGGCTCACCTGGGGAAAAGTTCAGCATAAATTTCCTCATCTGATGGGGGAAATAAACACAATGGAGACAATTTCTTCCTAAGGAGGGAGTATTTATCTAGGTGGATATCGGTGGCCACCCACATTTTCCAATTGGCTCAAAACAGTTTTCTGGCAATTTTGGTAATTTATTATTTTTAGCAGTTTTTTTCACTTCGGGAGCCGTTTTGAGGCCCTAAATGATGTTTTTTTGGGAAAATAGGGAGAAATATTAAGCATTCTTATATGTTACCCCAAAAATGAATCATCTTGATGATACCTTTCCAATGGGCTATCATACGCCTAAAACGGAGATCGTATGCAAAAGTTACGACCCCAGGAGGTTGATGTACTAAGTTACCCAAACGGGGCCCACATGACTTTTGGCGCTTCATATCCTAGGGTTAGGTTTTTGGATGTATAGGTTTTTTGGCATTCCTGTTTATTGTAAAAAGGCCTTCAGAGCCTCATTGTAATCATCTTCTTGCAAATGAGTGCAACTGTCACATCTCTTCTAAGAGATAAGTTGCCACCATTCCAACAAGCTTGTTTCCACTGCATTTTCAGTTTCAACTGATTTCCTTATTGAATAGAAAACCAATTTTACTTTATCTCTGTTATTTTGTGTTAAGCACCTGCTAATAACCTGTAGTCTTTTCATTTTTCTCATAAAATCTGGATCACGACATGATATTATCTTTGAGGAAAATAATCAATTGTTCAGAATAGACCTTTTTCAAATCTACAACTTGTTTCCATTTTGTAAAATAGTCAGTTCTAGTGAGGATATATGAATGACATTTATTGCATTTGGGATTATTATTCTAATAAAGTTGACACCCTATTGTGGAAAGGTCTCTTCAATCGTTATGGGTTACAATGACATTGTTTCTTTCTTCCTTTTACCTGGAAATTTATGGCAAGAGATACATTTTTTTGATTTTTGAGTAAGAGTCTTTAAATATGGTTGGACAATAATAACCTTCTCTCATGATTCTATGAGCAGTTGTTGTGGGTGAAAAGTGTCCTCCACAAATTCCTTCATGGAATTCTTGTCATACTTTTTGTGCCTTAGAGAAATCGATGCATCTCAATAAAATCCCATCAAAATTCCTCTGAAATAAAACTTCATCAACTAATACATATTCATTGACCTTGATTTTTAATGATCTTCTTTCTTTGGAAGACATTCCAATAGGGAAGTGCCCAGACTTCATGTAAAATATTATATTTTTATACCATTCATACGTTGACAAGGATTACCCTAATGAAGTTGATATATATGTATTTCTACATCAATTATCGTCATTAATTTATACAATCCTTGTCCTTTTACTTCCCTTAAAGGCTTGATTTCAATATCATACTCTTGGATTTTAGCAAGCCAATTTGTCCATTTTCCTTCTCTAACTTGTTGATTTAGAAACATATTTATTAGAGAGGTTGAGACATAAGCTATAACATGAGACGACAAAATATAGGTTTTGAAATGTGATACTACTTTAACCAAAGAGATGGATTTATTTTCTATTTCTGAGTATTTAAATTCATAACAATGCAATGTTCTATTTCATAAAACTGATTGGTAGTTCTTATCCCTTTGAATTCCTCTGTGTTAATATATAAACACCAATTTGTTATGAAGAAAATGAACACAATATGAAATATTTATGAAAGTTTGGGATGACAAGGATTGGAGTAGTAGTGACTGCATTCTTTATTTTTGTAAATGTTGCTTGAATATTTGTAGTCCATTCAAATTTTTGGTCTTTCTTCAACAATTTTTTGATTGGATTTACAATTGTATCATAGTATGGGACAAATATTCATATAAATTTTATTTTTGCAAAGAAGGATTTTACTCCCTTTTTAGATGTTGGAGGATTCAAACCATTGATGGTTTTAATTCTTTCAGGGTCTATGTATATTCCTTCTTTTCTCACTATATGACCGAAAAACTTTCCTTCTGATACTACAAATACAAATTTATTAGGATTTAAGGATGTTCCATACATTTTGCAATGCTCTTCCCTTAGTTTTGAATGAATAGTCAAATCATTTTGATAAACTGCCATAAATTTTCCAATCAAATATTTAAAAGCATTTTCCATTACCTTTTGAAAAGTCACACCAACATTTTTCAACACACAAGGCATGCAAATATAAGCATAAGTCTCCCATGGTGCAACAAAGGTGGTCTTGGGTCTATCCTCCTCACCAAAAAACACTTGGTTATATCCAAAAAAACCATCTAGCATCGACATTACAGAAAAACTAGAGACCTATTGTAATAACATCTCCATATTTGGGAGAGGGTAGTTATCTTTAATGCTTGGTCAGTTGAGATCTCTGAAGTCAACACAAAGATGAATTTCTCTATTATTTTTTCTAACTACAACATGATTTTAAATCCATTATGAATGTCTATTTGCAAAAATTATGCCAACCTTGTTCGATTTTTCCAACCCCAATTTTACCAAGGGATTCAATTTGGGAATTATAATTCTTAATTTTTTATTAACAATCCTTGGTTCCTCTTTGAGCAATACAATATGTTGGATGATAGAATTTTCATATTCCTTCAAATCATCATAAATCCAAGAAAAAATGTCTTGAAATTCCTTGAGTAGCGAAGTATATTGATAAATTTCTCCAATTGTACAACTAGTACCAATATTTAAACACTTTGGAGAATCAAGAGTAGCGATGTTTATTTGTTGTGTCTCTTGAAACTTCCTAATATATGACTCTTCTTTTGGATCAAAGATTTTTGTTTTGTTATATATTGTAAAAAGAGATTCCAAATTGACACAATCCTTAGTAAAAACTACACTACTTTGATCAACAAGTTCTTTGAAAATTCTTGGTTTTCTTCTGAATCATTTAATAACATTGAATCCTGTTCTCTGATGAAATTTGAAATATGTTCATAATTTTTAAACAATTGAAAATATTACTAATTATTAGGTATTTAAGGCCGAAAAATTCTCTTAACATGAAATATACTTTGATTTTGGGAATCGTGTTAAATGAAAAGAGATGCATCTACTGCCAATGAGTTAGATTTTTTATTATTTTCTCGAGGAATGAAAGAGATATTGAAAGAACTAAATATTATCAAGTAGAAGTAAAAAATACAAAAAACATCTCTTTCATTCCTCGAGAAAATAATAAAAAATCTAATATGAAGCATTGATCCAAGGAATGATTCTCTCTCCAGATAGTGGCATCCCATTACATCCCATTCCAAGTGCTTCCTTCACAGATAGTGGCATGATGTTGTTAGTGGCTCGACTATCAACCAAACAATTATGTAATGTAAAATCATGATTTTCTATGGATATGTAAAATGGTGGGACTTTACCCCTTGTCCTTACTGATGAAACATTTTGTTGTTGCCTTGAATTTAGGAAAGTGGCTTCTATTCTTGAGTTTGTTTCATCTAGTATCTTCAAAAACAAATTCTCATTGTTGAGATATCTTAACCACCTCCATAAATGGTGAGGTAATTCTGAGGTTGGCTATGTCATCAACCAGATTATAAATCATTTGTAGTATATATATTTTTTGATTGACAACTGGCTGTTGTTTTTCTATTTCTAGAGCATTAACTTTCGATTTTTATTTTTCAGGTTGTTCCCTTGTCCTAGATTTATTTATTTGTGCTTTAGTATGGACAACATTATATTGTGAATAGTTGGTATCTTATTTCTCATCAAAAATGTAAAAGTATGATGTACCCTCATCCATTTGTATTGATTCTAAAACTTCACCCTGGTTTACATATGCTCATTGACCAAAATTTTCAAAATTTTCTTCTTCTACAACTTCTTCTAGCACAACAACAATAGGATTTGGCACTCTCGGTGTTCTTGGTCTATGTTTCTTTTACCTTATCATTTATTATTCTTTGATATTGTAATGGATATTATATTTTTGTATCTCAGAGTTACTTTTGCATTAGCGGTGCCCAATATGTAGAAGTGACTAAGCATATTTCTCTCTAGTGACTTTATAAAGTGTTTTATAAAGTGACTTTATAAAGTGATTTTATAAAGTCAAGTTGATCCTTTTAATATATAATGGGTAAAATGTGAATTTATGAATTTAGAGTCACTGAAGTGATTTAAGTGAACTCAATTGAAGATTAAGTCATGACTGTTGATCTCATGAGGGAAAGATATAATCTTGATCACCTATCTCATTAGAAGACCAAGGGTTATGGAGGCTACTCATTAATGAGTAATAAAAAGAGCATTAGAGGAGAGGTGGGGCACATATTTTGAGGAGAGATTGAGTGGAAATTGAAGAGGCAAAATTTTCAAGAGAGAGTTTGAGTTAACGAAAAGAGTAGCAACAAAGGAGGATTGACACACATCCGAGGGAGTTTTCAACATTAAATATATAGAAGTACTGTACAACACCTGAAGGTGGGTCATACAACATTTATTTTCGATTGTACAGTTGGGTTAAGGCTTAAAAATTGAGGCAACCTTACTATTGATGTTTGCCATGATTTTTGAGGTGTTTTGGTTGAGAGAAAACAATACATCAGAGTACTGTATCGTATAGTCAGTTCTGGTCATGCAATTCAAGGTTGTCTACTGGTTGTTCTATTGTATTAGCTCGTATAATTGCACAAAAAATGAGACAACAAATCTTGGTAGAGAAACTAACGTGTTGATGGGATGATTTTGTGAGATAAGTGTTGTCTATATAATGCTTATATAAATTGTTGTTGTAAACTCATAATTTTCCCTTGATCTCAATAAGAATAATCTTCTTTACTGGTTTTCCCCTTGTGGGTTTTTCTAGGGGCATTGCCTAGAATTTTTCTATGTCAAATGTCGTGAATGTTTATGTTGTTCATTTATATTTATGTTGCTATATTTTCAAATATTAGTCATTCTGTGTTTCTACTCATAAAGTACAATAGTTTAAGAAAGTAATTATTGGAGGTTGAAATTTGTGTGTTGAATAAGTTTTTCTCTGCATTATTTAAACATGGTATTAGAGCAGGAGTTCTAAGGTTCATTAGACAATATATTTGGCACTTGATTTGCAATGAGTGGAGAGGATTTTTCCTAGAATAAGGAATGGGAAGAGTTGAGTTTTAGTTGATAATCTCATGGCTATTGGATTGGGTTTAGAAGATAGGTTAGATGGGGAAACAAACTTTATTCCTTCGAAGGAAAGGATGGTTTTTTTTCTAGAGGAATTTGAGTTATGGGACATTGTGAACAACACACAAAAGAATCACATCATTGTTCCTATGGATGAAAATCATTTGGAATCTTTCTATAAGAATAATGTTAAGGCCATGATGATTATTATTTATGAAGTCAAGGAACATGTTATTCCCCATATTGTAGGAAAATAAAATTCCTTCGAGATGTGGGCATATTTGAGCAAGATATACCAAATTTCCAATGAGAATAAGAAGATGGTATTAAGAGAGAAGCTAAAAAACATAAAGATGACTGAGACTAGAAAAGTGTCATCATATATCACCTGAATCACTCAAGTTTGTAACGAAGTTGGTGCAGTTGGAGAGGTCATGTTACATGGAGAAATGGTTAGGACTGATCTGAATGGTTTTTTGGAGAAGTAGAACACCTTTGTTAAATGTGTTATCTATAGGGAGAAGAGTCCCAACTGGGAGAGATTGTGGAAAGACTTCATACATGAAGAGAATCGTGAGGAGGATATTTGTAGCAGATAGTCAAAGGGTGAGGAAAATGAGGAGAATGTTTCCCTCTTAGCAAAGAAAAAGGAGAAGAAATCTATAGTAGGGGAGAAGTCCTCTCGTGGTAGGAAGAAGGACATGAAAAAGGTGAGATTCTTTTCATGTCATGAGATGGGGCATTATGTAGGCCAATAACTAAACAAGAAGAGAAGAAATAAGGATGTCGAGACAACACCATCAATAGAAGTGAAGGAGTTCATGAAAACGTTTGAGAAGTATTTTTCTCTGATGGATTGTCTTGCAAGCATTGGTTTTCTAGGGTGTACATGTACTCTTGCATGGTTCTTGGACAACGAAGCTTCTTGGAACATGATGGGGATGAAGCCTATATTTCTCAGTTTTTCAGAGATCGACTAGATATTTATGTGAGGTGTGGGGTTAGCACCAAACATGTTCTATATGTGAAGGGAGTGGGAAGTGTTAAATTCCAACTGGAGTTAGGAGGGTATCTAGAGTTGGACAAGGTATTATATGTTCCCAAAATACTAGTGGACTTCTCTCTATGTCGTATTTTGAGATAGATGGATGTGGGATTATGTTCTCTCAAGGACTGGCGTACCTACATCCAGAGAGAATTTATTCTGACCCAAGTGTGTTTCTTGGTGTTTGGTCAAAGAGATTGTACATAATGCTTAGTTAGCCTATAGTTGGATCCAATGGGTGGCTAGAGTCTGATTCTGATAGTGGTTAGGATTCAGAGAGAGGACCTTGTATGAGTATGTCCATTGTTCAGAGTTCAGTGTAGGTAGATGGAGATGCTTCTAATTTAGAGGGAGAAGAGGCTTCTAGGGCAAAGGGAGGGGCTGCAGCAGTAGAGGACATGATGGGGTTGGAGACAGATCTAGGTGGAGGCTCCATAAGTACCTCCCTCACTAAGAGGGAGTGATGGATATTTGTAGCTTGGATTTACTTCTACATTAGCATCTCCTAGCATGTAGAAGTGAATGAGCATATTTCTCTCTAGTGACTTTATAAAGTGTTTTATAAATTCAAGTTGATCCTTTTAATATTTAATGGGTAAAAAGTGATTTTATGAATTTTGGGCCACTTAAGTGATTTAAGTGAAATCAACAGATGATTAAGTCATGATCATTGATCTCATGAGGGAAGGATCAAATATTGACAATCTATCTCATTAGAATACCAAGGGTTAGGGACATTACTCACTAATGAGTATTAAAAGGAGCACTAGAGGAGAGGTGGGGTGCATATTTTGAGGAGAGCTTGAGTGAAAGTTGAATAGGCATGATTTCCAAGATAGAGATTGAGCTAAGAAAAAGAGTGGCAACAAAGGAGGATTGGCATGCATCCCAAGGAGATTTCAACATTAAATATAGAGAAGTATCATACAACAACTGAAGGTGGGTCGTACAATATTTATTGTTGGTTGTACAACTGGGTTAAGGAAAAGAAGTCAATAAATCCTTACTGTTGATGTTTGGCATGATTTTTGAGGTGTTTCTGCTGAGAGAAAACCGTACATAAAATTACTATACCATACAATTAGTTCTAGGAACACAAATAGAGGTTGTCTGGTAGTTTTTATATTGTATCATTTCATACAGTTACACAAAAAAAGAGACAACAAATCCTGGAATAGAAACTGAGGTGTTGTTGGGATGATTTTGTAAGAGAAGTGTTGTGTATTTAATGTTGATATAAATTTCTACTGTAAACTCAAAATTTTCTCTTGAGCTCAACAGGAAGAATATCCTTGATTAGTTTTCCCCTTGTGGTTTTTTCTAGGGGCATTGCCCACAATTTTTTTGTGTCAAATGTGGTTAATGTTTCTATTGTTAATTTATGTTTTTGCTTCTATATTTTAATATCTTAGTCATTCTATGTTTGTGCTCATAAAGTACAATAGTTTACTGAAGTCTTTATTGGAGGTTGAAATTTGTGTGTTGAATAAGTGTTTGTATGAGTTATTTCAACAATGGGAGTTTTATATTTGGATTTGGTGGAATAAAATTTTCATCTCTTTTAAGTCTAGAAAATTTGTTCTACATTTGTATAATTTTTTTCTCAATTCAACCATCTCTATTTTTTTTTCTTGTTTCTTGGGAAGATGCAAGACTATTTCTGAAATTATGGGGAACCCCTTGGAGAATTCCTTCCCTAGTTTCTTGATTCTCATTACTTCTTGAAGTAGATGACCCCTAAGGTGATATGGAGAGAGTGCCCATTTATCTTTATACATTTCCAAGAATGATCTCAGGATCATCATTGGTCTCCAATGTATACTCTTCCATTTCTATTTCCTTTTGAATTGTTGCATGTAGATCATTTATTTGTGAAGCTCTAATTGCATAATTTACATTCTAAGGCATGCCATTCTTATAACATATGAATATGGCATGCTCATTTGGGAGTTGGGATTATGGGATCTGATTCAAAGTCTTAAATAATCACAAGTTGAATTTTTTGATTCTTTCTCCTTTCTTGATATGGATTTGAGTAAATTGAGTAAGTAAAGTATGATATGCAATGGGGGGTGCATACATAGTCATCAAATTATTTTCTAAATAATAAAATGATCCAATTGAATTAACTAGGAGAGACAGATGCCATTCATAAGTTGGACCTATCAAGGTTTGTAGAAAGACTCTGACCATCACAACATCATGTTCAATCAAATGTTTATCACAAACATTCAATAATTGATCCATATGTCTTTTTGGATCTATGATTCCATCACCTGAAAAAATAGGCAGAACTCCTTGAGGGAGGGTTGATAATGTATATTGTTCTCCAAGAAGATTAAGTGGTCTAGACTTGGCCCTTCTTGTTGGAATTCTTTGTCCATCATTTCTTTCTATTTCTTCATTAGGAACTTCAATTATTTCTTCTCGATCCCCCATGATTAGGGTTTCACTTTTTTTTGATTTCGATCCTTGACCAACTTCATGAAGTTGAAGCTTCCTTCTTTTACTTCTTATTAGTGTACTATAACTCAAATTTAATACAAAATAAATCATTTACATAATAAATTTAATGGAGAAATTAGAAGTGGGTTAACCCTAAAATAAGGAAAGTGGGCAAAGTGACCTAGAAGATGTTTTTAAGGAAGCTACCTGGAGAGTATAAATAAGATGCAAGGATATCTCATTTAGATCACACTTGAGCATATTGAATATCTAAAGGTTTCTGAGGTAGCCAAAGGATATCTAAGCCGAATTTCAGAGGGAAGGTGAAGAAAAGAAGGCCGAAATTCAAGGGAGGATAAATTCTTTTGATGATGCTTTCTAAGGTGTTTTGGGTAAAAACGTCATAAGTTATTCATAACAGATCCAAATTCACTAATACCAAATGTGTTGGTTAGATTACAATTTTTAGTATTATGTGTAACAATTTTAGATTGATTCAACAAATATTCTTTGCGGGGCATGCTCTACAAGGTCGCTCTCTAGAATAAGCCAAAATTCAACAAGGTATGCCATTTTTGTTATAACTCCTTTTCTAATAGGTTCCAAGTAGTGAAACCTGGATGAATTGCATAAAACACATTGAAGAAAATTGTATATCATTTTTATATCTTTATTCATTATAGGTACAAAGTTATTATTATTTCAAGTTAGGGTTGTTGACTAATCCAAAACTAGTCATGTGAGACTAAAGAAAAGTTTGATGAAAATGCTAGTCTCTTGTTGTTAAAGTTAAGGAAGGTTTGCAAGTATGTGATCATATACACCAGGTCTAGTTACAAATCATAATCGGATGATGAAATTGATGAGGGCTTTTGGTTAAGGTACACATGGTTGAGACAATTAGTTGATGAGTTGGAACATACATGAGGTGTATAGTTGATGATGTTGGTACATATTGATGAGTCATAGTTGTTGAGTAGTTGACACAGATTGGTACATACTTGGTACATGGTTGGATGCACTTGTTTATGGTGCAGGTTGATTACAGGTTGTTTGGTATAGGTTGGTGCATGGTTGATGCACTTGTTTATGGTACAGGTTGATTACAGGTTGAGGTACAAGTTGATGCATGGTTTAGGTTTATTGGTACAGGTTTACAGTGTTATATATCACAATGACAGTGTGACAATGGTTCTATCATTCTACTTCTACTTCAGGGTGGTTGGATGGGGCAAGGACATGTGGTTGTAGCCAACTTTCAGTTGTAGCCGGAGAACATAGGGGGTTGTAGCCTCCTTTTGGTTGTAGCCAGAGAATTGGGGAGTTGGATCTTCCCTCAAGTTGTAGCCTGAGAAAATAGGGGGTTGGAGACTCCTTCCAGTTGCAGCTGGAAAAAAAAGGAAGTTAGTGCTTGCAATGAATGTAATCCTTCAAGACATATAAGAAAAAAGATTCTGTGGTTTTCTCCCGCTTTCGGTTTCCACGTAAAACATTTTTGTACTGTGTATGTGTATGATTGTTCATTTGTTCATTTGTTCATTATTGGATGATAATAATACATTGACATAACACTTGGATTATTTGGTTAAAAAGTATTATAATTTCTTTACTATTGATTCACCTCCCCTCTAAGTAATCCAAAAGTTAACACCAAATCATACATTTGATGCATGATACTTACTTGATTTATGATTCCCACTTGTAACTGAGGTTGAGTTGGTTTTGGTTGAGTCATTAAAATCCTGGTATGTAAAACCATCCTTTTGTTCTCCCTAGTGGAGTCACCAAAAATGTTGATGTTCACATTGTTCAAAATATTAACAACAACTTTACAAGGATAAAATCCCCCTACATTTTTAAAGAGGTGGTGCTCTTTTATTATTGCTAAAATGAATTATGAAAATAAAGTTTAATATAAAAGGTATAATCACAAAATAAAGGTTTCTAAGAAAAGGACCAGGAACTTATTCAAAAAAGAAATATGATATGTTTATAGTATTATACATTCCTTTAATTGTTTTAAATGGGTTGCGGAGGGAAAATCCTCCTTTTTTCTTTAAATTCACTAAGACCTAAATATTTTACACTAAAAGTACATATATCTCCTTTATAAAATTATTCATTATTTTCTTGGTGTTCTTCAAGATACTACCTAAAGTGTGTACTTCTCAAGCCTAAAGAGACAAAAATGATTTCCAACTCCCAAGTTTAAAGAATCAAGGACATTCTCTTTTGTATGTTTTCACCGACATATCTCCTGATAACAACTAGAAAAACTTGATGTTCCTAATAATGTCACGTGGGTTAAAAATAACTAATTAGGGTCGAAACCATTGATCTCATTTGCTTGCTTGATATTGAATAAATCAAATTGAGTTGATATTTCATCAAGATGGGCAATTCTTGTTACAATTATTTCCCCAATTTTCCATGGTAATGGGATGAACTGTTTTTTCCTCTTTTTATTAAAAAAGTGAGCCCAAAATTTATATTGTTTACATATATCAACTATTACTATTCTATCAGAAACATAGTATGGCAGGTATGAAGGTTTCTCATATGAACAATAGAATCTGACAATACAAAAAATTTCTATGGCTTCAAAGCTTCTTTTTCTGGATAAGAAAGATGCAACCTCCAGTGATAATCTTTATGTCGTAGGTCCACAAATTAACTTTTTGAAAGAAGAGATAAAACCATTGTGTGTTGATACTGAGAGGGGTGGTGAATTAGTATCGAGTAAAATTTAGCACAGTTTAAACTTTAACTTTTCAATAAAATAAATGCATTCAAATATACAATAAAGAGCACACGAAGAAATACACAGTGCACACGAAGAAATAGATTTACATGGAAATCCACAAAATGTTTTCTTATATAATAAAAAGGTTACATCCATAGGAAGATACAACTTCCAAGATTCTATAGCTCCAACTAGAGGAGGATGCAACCCCTTATTTTATAGGATCCAACCTAATGGAAGCTTCAACTCCCTAGATTCTCCAGCTCCAACTGGAAGGAGGCTCCAACCCCCTTTCCTTGCCCCTTCCTTCCACCATCAAATATGTATATAAAAGAATCAACATGTTACTGTCAATTTCACTGTCACTGTCACTATATCTATCATGGTAAATGCCTCTTTCACCATCATTGATGCATCATTATCACCAAACTGGGTCCACATAGAAATTGGGTCCACATAGACTGTTACTGTCGTTGTCATTGTCTCAGTGTTAAGCCCTAATATTGGATCATTACACCTTAATTGGGGCATATTATATTAGTAATGCTATTTTATTTATGTCAGCTTTAGGCCATTAGTTGTAATTATACCTCCTAGTCTCCTATATATACCAAGGATACATTTTCCTTTTGAATCATATTGTACTTGAACATTTAAGTGGAATAAAAGGAGGTTTCCCCCTCAAAGAGGCTTATTATCTGAAATTATCTCTTTTTAAGGAGTTGAGTACTTTCCTAAGGTTTTTCTATGCTATATTGATATTTGGTTCTTAACATATGGTATCAAAGCTCAAGGTCTTGGGGTTTCACTGCTACATCTGAGACACCTTGGAATTTTCACTATAACTTTTTTTCTACAATGTTTCAGAAGGAATGGATTGGATGATATTTATTAGATGGGTCAAGGTATGTTGGGTTAAAATTTAAGCTCCTTAGGTCTTATACTTTCGGAGATACATCCTGTACAAGATAGGGTTATGGAATCATCCTGAACTGAGTCATTGCAGATTTTTCGCTATAAATTTTTTTATGTAATGTTTTAGACCCTGAACTACAGAGGCTATTCATAGAAATTAGTAAGGTATCTATGGTAAAAGGTTCAGCTTCTGGGTCATCATAAATTTGTAGATACACCCTGTGTAATATAGGGTATCTGACTAGTCATATTAACTAGTCTCAAGAAGGTGTTCCAGGTAAAACAATCATAACTTATTTTTAGAGTATCCAAATTGAGTGGGACTAGTTTCATTGGATTGTGGACAGTTTGAAATATTTCTGGTATGAGTCAAAATTTATATCAATTATTTTGTGTGGGGAATGCTATACAAGTGAGATCTCCTAGAAAGGCCAAAAATCAAAAAGTTGTGGGGAAGTTACTGTAAATTCTACTTGGCACATCCAATTTTGATTAGACCCGTGGCATTGCAGAGAATAAATATCGGAGAACTACATAAAAGAAAGTTTCATATCCAGAAGGGCCGAAACTTGGGATATACAACAGAAGAAAGATTGTCTAGCAGAACCACCTCAAAATCAAGGTTCAAAAGTGGTACTTGGCCAACATGCCACCCAAAAAGGGAACTTCTACACCAAATAAGCCTCCAGAAAATCCTACTTGGAGTATTGATGAAGGTGAAGAAATGCGTAGGGACATAAATGATTTA
>ML777828.1:823606-850112 GCA_009831015.1 Picea engelmannii | reverse complement strand
TTGTAATTATACCTCCTAGTCTCCTATATATACCAAGGAGACATTTTCATTTTGAATCATCTTGTACTTGAACATTTAAGTGGGGTAAAAAGAGGTTGCCCCCTCGAAGAGGCTTATTATCTAAAATTATCTCTTTTTCAAGGAGTTGAGTACTTTTCTTGAGGTTTTTCTATGCTATATTGATATTTGGTTCTTAACACTCAGTCACTACCATTGATACATCATCATCATCAAACAGGGTCCAAATATAAACTAGGTCCACATGGGTCCACACATAAACCCCAACAACCACATAGAACCCATAGAAATGATGAAAACATCACAATAAGACTAGAAAATATCCTTCATAAGAGGTCCTTATCCTCCTAGTTCCTTCAGTATGAAGCTTGTGCTAAGAGATAAAAAGCTTGGATACACTAAAAATGTGAAAATCCATCATGAATTTATAATAATTTTGTCCCTATTTTTAGTTTATGGGCCGACCTGATTGAACTGTCCTCAATTTTTTGGCTAGTTTGTTGGACAAAAAAAATCATATCTCCTCATTCATAGGGATTTAGAGGGACTTCAATATACAGTTCGAAAGGTCTCAGAATAAGATTTCAAAAAAAGTAACTTGTGATTCCATTTGATTTAGTTATTTAGGGTAAAAATTACCATAATTTCATGGTATAAAAATTGACCACAAATAATACTTTCAACAATCTCCATCTTGCAATATTTATCTTGGACATGTTTAGGCTTCTTCACTTGAATTTAGGGGATTATTCACTTGGTTTTAGGGCTTCTTCAAAGACTCTTTCGGTGAGTGCCATGATTAAAGCTACGCCATAAGGATACCACTTTGGAGACTCCTTCAAGTAAACCCATAAGCTTCTTTATGTTGATCACCAATAACTGACTTTGACATCAATGGAAACACCATTGAACATTGTGCAATTCATAGAAGTTATATGCATATTTTTATTTCTAGAGTGTAGGGTACCACATTTGTACAAGGTCAAATTTACAGTTATCTGTTTTGGCTAAGGGTAGGCCTTTGAACACATGACAGTAAGTCACAACGAAAATAAAATATGAATAAATGTAGAATATTTTACTCTTCTCAAAATTTCCCAGCTGAAAAGATAAATCACTTGAAATAATACTTGACCAAATAAAAAATGAAATTCTCATGAATTGAGAAATACAATATATACAAAGCAATATTAGGAACAGTAGTTGTGGATTCCTGTCTAGATATCCGGGAAAATAACCATGTCGTTTCTCTGTATGGATTTTTTAATGAACATACCTGAATATTTGAGAGGTATTCATAAAACAATGTTGAGTCTTCAAGGTAATCATGTAGAATTTCAAATCATCCTTTCTTCATGTTCACGAAATATCAATTTTTGCAGTCTTGAAAACCATTGGTGGTTCAGGGAGTCTGAACGTCCTCTTAAATATTAAGGGAGATAAAGAGATGGGTGATTCTCCATTTAACTGATTAATTCTGTTTTCCTTATAAAATTTGTTGATACACCATGAAATCAGTTCATTAAAATCATACACCTCGAGAACACAACCTGGCAATGCAATTCTAGATGTCCAAATCCTGTTCAAATTTTTTCTTTGGGTTGTAATGTAGAAAAATACCCATAAACCTATGATCGATGAAATATTTGGTCTTCTCATCCCAAAATATTGATAGTGTCCCTACAAAACAATTATTTTCTTCAATATGACATATTTATCTAAGGTAGTGGACTTTACAATAGTTTTTTGAATTGCTATTAGAGAAATACACTCATTTATTTTAACATGTTCCAGGGATCTTAATTTGAGAATTTTAAATCATAATTGGTAATAACATTTATGGAAAGTTGTCTTAAGAAACTCCTCATTAATAACTATATTAACACCTATACGAGTGGTAGTTATTTCTTGAAAAAATATTTAATGAATGTTGGAAAACGTGTCAGGACAAGACATAAATCATCTCGGGGTGATGGAGAATCAGGAGGGAGGACAAGTGAAATAAAAAAATTATAGGGGTAAGTGGGGTAATGGAAGGATCGATATTGTGGGATGGTGGAATGATGGGATAATTAGATGATCATGAGGGAAGACGTGATGGAGAGCGGGAAAGAGGATGAGAGGGAAAGCAGACGAGTGGGAGAGTAGGAAAGAGAAGGAGCAAGATGAGGGACAATCGAGAGGGAAAAAGAGTAGAACAATAATCCACACTTGTGGATGACATGGTTATTTGGGAAAATAACCATGTAATTTTATTTACGGGTTCTTTAATGAACATACCTGAATATTTGAGAGGTATTCAAGAAAAATTGTGGGGTCTTCAAGACAATATTGTAGAAGTTCAAATCCCCCTTTCTTTGTCTTCAATAAATCTTCATCTTTGGTGCTCTTGAAAACCATTGTTGGTTTAGGGAGTCTGAAAATCCTATTAAATATTGAGGGATCTAAAGAGATGGGTGATTCTCCTTGTAACTAAATAATTCTCTTCTCCTTATCAAATTTGTTGATACACCATGAAATCATTTCCTTAAAATCATACATCGTCGAAACACAATCCGCCGATGCAATTTTGGGTGTCCAAATCTTGTTTGAATTCTTTTTCAGGGGTGGTAATGTAGAATAATTCATGTAAGTTTGTGACCACTGAAATCTTTGGTCTTCTCATACGAAATAATTGATAGTGTCTCTGCAAAACTATTCTTTTCTTTAAGCTGACATATTTATCCAAGGTGACAAACTTTACAACAACTTTTGGAATTTATGTTATCAAAATACACTTGTTTATTTTAACACATTCCATGGATCTTAATTCAAGGAATTTAAATGATAATTGGTATTAACATTTATGGGAAGTTGTTTCAAGAAACTTGTCATTAATAATGATATTAACACCTATACAAGTGGTAGTCATTTCCCCCAAAAAATGATTTAATGCATGTTGGGAAACATGATAGGAGAATACATAAAGCATCGTGGGGTGATGGGAGATCGAGAGGGTGCACAAGAAGAATAAGAGAAAAATTCAGGTAAGCAGGGTAATGGAAGGATAGGGATGGTGGGATGGTGGAACAGTGGGATAATCAAATGATCGGGAGGGTGGATGTGATGGAGAGTGAAAAGGAGGATGAGAGGGAGATAAGGAAAGAGGATGAGTGGGATGAGAGATGATTAATAGGGTGGATGAGCAGAACAATAATTCACACCCACATATGAATATCCACTTTCAACCAAAATTCTAAGTGTGGATAATGCATAAAGGAGGTCGTGGGAATCAAGAAGTGTTATGCAGATCACGAAACTTAGGCATATAAATGTAATATATTAGAAACCTATAATGATATCAAAATTTTCTATGTATGGAAGAAAATTTATAATGGACTATACAAGAAGAATTACACAATATTTATCACACCTATACGTCAACAACTGGTTCCAACTGTGGGTTAGTAACCACCTATGGCTTACTGAGAATACAAAGAAAATAAAAAATTAAACATTGGGCGATGGAGTCAATCAAGAGATGAGAAGAATGAAGGAATAAACAAGAATTTACAAAGGGGATATATATATATATATATATATATATATATATATATATATATATATATATATATATATATATATATATAATTTGGGGATTTAAGTAGAAAAATATATAAGGTGCTTCTCATTAACAAGAAAGGCTTGAACCATTCCTTTCATATCTTTCAACAAGTAAGAGTAGTACCCAAGAAAATTTTCAATCAAATAAATACCAATCCAAAGTGCTTCAAATTTCATATGAAAGGCTGGTTTTTCTTTTGCTTTGTTTCATAGTAACACCAACTGGTCCTTTTGGAAATATTTAGTAGATGCACTTTGATCAAAGTATTTTTTGATAATATGTTGTTTTTGACTCATGTTTTTCAATTCTTGGGTTCATTTTTCTTCCAAATTTATCAATTGATAATACCTTCTTTGGAGGCGGGAAACTTGTGTTATATCCTCATTGTTCCCAACATAATCTAGACCATTCAATTCAAACTAAATAGGCATATTTTCTTCCTTTCTATATACTAATGTGTATGGTGACAATCGTGTCCTATCCTTTGGAGTGAGTCTACTAGCCCATAATGCATTAGTCAGTTTCATATGCCAATTCATATGATTGGTATCAATTGTCTTCTTGAGAATATGGATTAGTAGATTTAGCCAAACCATTCCCTTGAGGGTAGTAGTTTGACGATTTCCGCATCAGAATATTGTATTCCCTGCAGAATTTTGTAAAGTTTGATCTAATGAAAATATTGATCCATTATCAGTTATAAATTTTCTAGGAACCCCAAATATCGACATAATATTATCTTTGAGGAAAATAATCAATTGTTCAGAATAGACCTTTTTCAAATCTACAACTTCTTGCCATTTTCTAAAATAGTCAGTTCCAGTGAGGATATATGAATGACCTTTACTACATTTGGGATTATTAGTCTAATAAAGTTGAGGCCCGATTGTGAAAAAGTCTCTTCAATCGTTATGGGTTGTAATGACATTGTTTCTTTCTTCCTTTTACCTAGAAATTTATGGCAAGAGATACATTTTTTGATCATTGAGGAAGAGTCTTTAAATATGGTTGGACAATAATAACCTTCTCTCATGATTCTATGAGAAGTTGTTGTGGGTGCAAAGTTTCCTCCACAAATTCCTTCATGAAATTCTTGTAATAATTTTTGTGCCTTAGAGAAATCGATGCATCTCAATAAAATCCCATAAAAATTCCTCTGAAATAAAACCTCATCAACTAATACATATTCATTGACCTTCATTTTTAATGATCTTCTTTCTTTGGAAGACATTCAAATAGGGAACTGCCCAGACTTAAAATAAAATATTGTATTTTTATACCATTCATACATTGACAAGGATGACCCTAATGAAGTTGATATATTCGCATTTACTACATCAATTAACGTCATTAATTTATACAATCCTTGTCCTTTTACTTCCCTTAAAGGCTTGATTTCAATATCATACTCCTGGATTTTAGCAAGACAATTTTTCCATTTTCCTTCTCTAAGTTGTTGATTTAGAAACATCTTTATTAGAGAGGTTGAGACATAAGATATAACATGAGAAGACAAAATATAGGTTTTGAAATGTGACACTGCTTTAACCAAAGAGTGGGCTTTATTTTCTATTTCTGAGTATTTCAATTCATAATAATGCAATTCTTTACTCATAAAATTGATTGGTCTATCCTGCTCAACAACAAGCACTTGGTTATATCTAGAAAAACCATCTAGCATGGACATTAAAGAAAAACTAGTGACCTATTGTAATAACATGTGCATGTTTGGGAGAGGTTAGTTATCTTTAATGCTTGCTCCGTTGAGATCTCTGAAGTCAACAAAAAGATGATTTTTTCCATTATTTTTTCTAACTACAACATGATTTGAAATCCATTATGAATGACTATTTGCAAAAATTATGCCAACCTTCTTAAATTTTTCCAACCCCAATTTTACCAAGGGATTCAATTTGGAATTTATCATTCTTATTTTTTTATTAACAAGCCTTGGTTCCTCTTTGAGCAATATAATATGTTGGAGGATATAATTTTCATATTCCTTCAAATCATCATAAGTCCAAGAAAAAATGTCTTGAAATTCCTTGAGTAGTGAAGTATATTGATAAATTTCTCTAATTGTATAGCTAGTACCAATATTTAAACACTTTGGAGAATCAAGAGTACCAATGTTTATTTGTTTTGTCTCTTGAAACTTCCTAATAGATGTTTCTTGAAACTTCCTAATAGATGACTCTTATTTTTGTTTTGTTATATATTGTAAAACTAGATTCCAAATTGACACAATCCTTAGTAAAAACTACAGTACCTTGATCAACAAGTTCTTTGAAAAATCTTGGTTTTCTTCTGAATCATTTAATAACATTGAATCCCGATCTCTGAGGAAATTTTCAATATGTTCATAATTTAAAAAAAATTGAAAATATTATTGATTATTATGTATTGAAGGCAGACAAATTCTCTTAACATGAAATATACTTTGATTTTGGGAATCATGTTAAATGAAAAGAGATGAAACTACTGCCAATGTGTTAGTTTTTTTATTATTTTCTCGCGGAATGAAAGAGATATTGAAAGAACTAAATATTATCAAGTAGAACTAAAAATATAAAAAATATCTCTTTCATTTCACGAGAAAATAATAAAAAATCTAATATGAAGCATTGATCCAAGGAATGATTCTCTCTCCAGATAGTGGCCTCCCATTACATCCCATTCCAAGCACTTCCTTGACTGATAGTGGCATCATGTTGTTAGTGGCTCTACTATCAACCAAACAATTATGTAATGTAAAATCATGATTTTTTATGGATATGTAAAATGGTGGGACTTTACCCCTTGTCCTTACTGATGAAATATTTTGTTGTTGCCTTGAATTTATGAAAGTGGCTTCTATTCTTGAATTTGTTTCATCTAGTATCTTCAAAAACAAATTCTCATTATTGAGATATCTTAACCACCTCCATAAATGGTAAGGTAATTCTGAGCTTGGCTATGCCATCAACTAGATTATAAATCATTTGTAGTATATTATTTTTTTGAATGACAACTGGCTGCTGTTTTTGTATTTCTAGAGCATTAACTTTCGATTTTTATTTTTCAGGTTGTTCCCTTGTCTTGGATTTATTTACTTGTGCTTTAGTATGGAAAACATTATATTGTGAATAGTCGGTATCTTATTTCTCATCAAAAATGTAAATAGATGATGTACCCTCATCCATTTGTATTCATTCTAAAACGTCATCCTGGTTTACATATGCTCCTTGACAAAACTTTTCAATTTTTTTTTCTTCTACAACTTCTTTTAGCACAACAACATTAGGATTTGGCACTTTGGGTGTTCTTGGTCTATGTTTATTTTACTTTATCATTTATTATTCTTTGATCTTGTAATGGATATTATATTTTTGTAGCTCAGAGTTACTTTTGCATTGGCAGTGCCTAACATGTAGAAGTGACTAAGCATATTTCTCTCTAGTGACTTTATAAAGTGTTTTATAAAGTGACTTTATAAAGTGACTTTATAAAGTGACTTTATAAAGTGATTTTATAAATTCAAGTTGAGCCTTTTAATATATAATGGGTAAAATGTGAATTTATGAATTTTGAGTCACTTAAGTGATTTAAGTGAACTCAATTGAAGAGTAAGTCATACCCATTGATCTCATGAGGGAAAGATCTAATATTGATCACCTATCTCATTAGAAGACCAAGGGTTACAGAAGCTACTCATTAATGAGTAATAAATGGAGCATTAGAGGAGAGGTGGGGCACATATTTTGAGGAGAGATTGAGTGGAAATTGAAGAGGCACAATTTTCAAGAGAGAGTTTGAGTTACGGAAAAGAGTAGCAACAAAGGAGGATTGACACACATCCCAAGGAGATTTCAACATAAAATATATAGAAGTATTGTACAACACCTGAAGGTGGGTCGTACAACATTTATTTCTGATCGTATAGTTGGGTTAAGGCATAAAAATCGAGGCAACCTTAATACTGATGTTTGGCATGATTTTTGAGGTGTTTTGGTTGAGAGAATATAATACATCAGAGTATTGTATCGTACAGTCAGTTTTGGGCATGCAAATCAAGGTTGTCTACTATTTTTTCTATTGTATTAGTTCCTATAGTTGCACAAAAAATGAGACAACAAAGCTTGGTAGAGAAACCGATGTGTTGATGGGATGATTTTGTGAGATAAGTGTTGTGTATTTAATGCTTATATAAATTGTTGTTGTAAATTCATAATTTTCCCTTGAGCTCAATAAGAAAAATCTTCTTGACTGGTTTTCCCCTTGTGGGTTTTTCAAGGGGCATTGCCTAGAATGTTTCTGTGTCAAATGTGGTGAATGTTTATGTTTTTCATTTATATTTATGCTGCTATATTTTCAGATATTATTCATTCTGTGTTTCTACTCATAAAGTACAATAGTTTATGAAAGTCTTTATTAGAGGTTGAAATTTGTGTGTTGACTAAGTTTTTTTCTGCATTATTTAAACATGGTATTAGAGCAGGAGCTTTGAGGTTCATTAGACAAGATATTTGGCACTTGATTTGCAGTGAGTGGAGAGGGGTTTTTCCTAGAAGAAGGAATGGGAAGAGATGATTTTTAGTTGAGAATTTCATGGATATTGGCTTGAATTTAGAAGATAGGTTGGATGGGGAAACAAACTTTATTCCTTCGAAGGAAAGGATAGTTTTTTTTCTAGAGGAATTTGAGTTATGGGACATTGTGAACAACACACAAAAGAATCACATCATTGTTCCTATAGATGAAAATCGTTTGGCAGCTTTGTAGAAGAATAATGTGAAGGCCATGAGGATTATTTTGTATGAAATCAAGGACCATGTTATTCCCCATATTGTAGGAAAATAAAATTCCTTCGAGATGTGGGCATATTTGAGCAAGATATACCAAATTTCCAATGAGAATCAGAAGATGGTATTAAGAGAGAAGTTGAAAAACATAAAGATCAATGAGACTGGAAAAGTGTCCTCATATATCACCTAAATCACTCAAGTTCGTAACGAAGTTGGTGCAGTTGGAGAGGTCATGTTAAATGGAGAAATGGTTAGGAAGGCTTTGAATGGTTTTTTGGAGAAGTGGAACACCTTTGTTAAATGTGTTATCTCCAGGGAGAAGAGTCCCAACTGGGAGAGATCGTGGAAAGACTTCATACATGAAGAGACTTGTGAGGAGGATATTTGTAGCAAACAGACAAAGGGTGAGGAAAATGAGTAGAATGTTTCCCTCTTAGAAAAGAAAAAGGAAAAGAAAGCTATAGTAGGGGAGAAGGCCTCTTGTGGTAGGAAGAAGGACATGAAACATGTGAGATTATTTTCATGTCATGAGATGGGGAATTATGCAGGCTAATGTCTGAACAAGAAGAGAAGAAATAAGGATGTCGAGACAAAAACATTGGCATAAGTGAAGGAGTTCATGAAAAAGTTTGAGAAGTATTTTTCTCTAATGGATTGTCTTGCAGGAATTGGTTTCCTAGGGTGTACAAGTACTCTTGCATGGTTCTTGGACAATGGGGTTTCTTGGAACATGACGGGGATGAAGTCTATATTCCTTAGTTTTTCAAATATCAACTACATAGTTATGTGGGGTGTGGGGTTAGCACCAAACATGTTCTGTATTTGAAGGGAGTGGGAAGTGTTAAATTCCAACTGGAGGTAGGAGGGTATCTGGAGTTGAAAAAGGTATTATATGTTCCCGAACTACTAGTGGAATTTCTCTCTATGTCGTATTTTGAGATAGATGGATGTGGGATTATGTTCTCTCAAGGACTGGCATACCTACATCCAAAGGGAATCTCTTCTGACCCAAGTGTGTTTCTTGGTGTCTGGTTGGAGATATTGTACATAGTGCTTATTTAGCCTGTAGTTGGATCCAGTGGGTGGTTGGAGCCTGATTTTGATAGTGGTGAGGCTTAAGAGAAATGACCTTGGATGAGTATGTCCCTTGTTCATAGTTCAATGTAGGTAGATGGAAATGCTTCTAGTTTAGAGGGAGAAGAGGCTTCTAGTGTAGAGGGAGGGGCCACAAAAATAGAGGACATGTCGGGGTTGGAGACAGATCTAGGTGGAGGCTGCAAAAGTACCTCCCTCACTAAGAGGGAGTGTTGAATATTTGTAGCTCGGATTTACTTCTACATTAGTATCTCCTAGCATGTAGAAGTAACATAGCATATTTCTCTCTAGTGATTTTATAAAGTGTTTTATAAATTCAAGTTGATTGTAATATCCGCAAGTACGAGCCCCAGATGTATTTATAAATTGTAAACATGTTTTGTAGGTTGGTGAGTCGAGTATTAATAAGCTAGTGGGATTATGTGTTTATTAGGCCGGAGAGCCTAGGTGTTAAAGGCCATGAGCTTGATTTTGTATATGTAATTATGCAGTACCATTAATAAAATATAAACATCACTGCATGTAGACTGAACACAAAGAAAGAGTGATGGGGGAATAAGCTTCCACAAGGATAGGTAAGGGAGGAGGCTAAGTGTGTGGGCCTAGGGGATAATCTAGTGGGCTTACCTCTAAAGGGGATAATAATTTATTATTATTTTTTAAAAGGATAAAGTGGTCAATTGAGAAAGTGTTGTCCCAAGTTACTGGGAAAGGAACACATGAAAAATGGAGTACATGCAGCTCCAAGAAGACAGATGGCGACCTGGGCACATGCAGTTAAAGCTATAGAAGTCAGCCGTGTTGGGGGTTCACGGGTCATTCTTCCATCATACGCCTGAGTTCACGGGGATGCCAGTCTGAACCCATTTTTCTTCTGCACTCAACCTCTGTGTTTTATTCTCTAGTCACGCACCTTGAATCCAGTAAGAAAAACCTGTGGACTGATCCATCATCTAACCTATTCGACCTCTGTGTAGTCACGCACCCTAAACCCAGTGACATCCTGTGGATTGAGCCATGTCTTCTGCAAAGACCGAGCATCCCGTATTTGTCTAAGCCATGTGGTGTCGTAATTGTGGGTTGTTGTGGCCACATAGTTCATTCATGAGCCATTTGGTTTCTTCTGAGGAGCCCGACACCTAGGTAATTACCTTATCCATTTCATGTTTTAGCATGGGTTGTTTCCACCTGTGGTGCCATGCCCATCTACTGTTGCTACTGTCATCCCTATGTGAATGTTGTCCTCACCTGGTTGGAGCTGAGTCGAGGAGTGTGCTAAAGAAGTGGGTTTTCAGGCCCGTGGTAGAAGAGGTAGGTTGTCAGGCTTGTGAGCAACTCTCTTTAGGTGAGAGAGTTTGTTGGGAAGTGGTTTTCTCCCAGAGAGAGTCCAACACCAACTACAGAGCTCTTAGAATTCCTAATCTATCCTATTTCCAAGACCTAGAGAGGTAGGTAAATCAACTGATGGACTGTGCTTGTGAAGGTGTATACTCCCGTGTGGAACATTCATGTGGGGAATGAGAGTCCATGAGTAGTGGGTGTAAGAAGGCTCCTGGAGAGATTCCTTCCGATTGCACTGTGCAGTTTTCTTGTAACCTCAGCCTAATATAGGATTCCCTTGCTTTGGGTGGATCTTAGTCCTAGATCGGGGGTGACCCACTACTGAGCATGATGAGAAACGTGGTATAAGGCTAGGAGGTTCATGGAAGGTCTACATGTAGTTGGTGGAATTACACCAGTTTAAAAGATAAGTATCATCATGTGTTTAATTTCAATTAAAATGCATGTCTGTGATCCTTGAATGTTTTCATGTATTCCATTGCATGTATGAATTGTTGTTAATTCTATTTAAGTCTGTATGATGGCAGTAACTCTATGTTAAATGTGTTAATTTGATTTAATGCATATTATATATAAGTGTATATTCCGTAGTAGTGTCATTACCTGGTCTCTGTGGAGGGACAAGGATGCTACAATTTGGTATCACAACTAAGTTAAGGTTGTGTTGGTAGCATTTCCTAGGCCAGTTGATGGTTGGGGATGTTACAATATGGTATCAGAGCCATGGTTATGACACTGAGCCTAGATGGGCCATGTTAGTGGTTAACGAGACAAATATTTCAGACTGAATTGTTTTCGAAGTAGACAAAATTTGAGTTCTGACCCAAGGTTTCAAAACGAAGCCTGGATGGGTTGGATAAGTGGTCATTGGACCTAGGGTTTCAAGTGGAAATTGTGTCTGTAGGGACCAATTTATAACCTCAAAATGTTCCTGAGTGCCAAGAGGTTACCTTGGCTGTGTTAAGAATCTCAGGAGGAGTAGCGATATTGTAAAACCATGACATAAGTGGTGTTGGAACGCAGAGTAATATGTGAACTAGTGAAGTAACGATTAAGTTTCAATTGTTTCTCTCATGTGAGTTGCGAGTGCAAGGAGTGCACATTGTACGCAAGGAGTGCGTTGGCATAAGTGAGTTAACCTCAGAGAAGCTTAGGAGAGATACCATTAAACCTTCATCAATGGAAGTGCAAGGAGTGCATAGTAAGAACTCTGTGTTGAGTTCAGAGAGAGATAGAGTCATTGAGAACTCTTTGTTGAGTTCATGGAGAAGAGTATTAGAGGAAGATACTCATAGATTTGTTGAACACTCTGTAGAAAACACTCAACAAGGTGTGCTTTGAGCAAAAGGTTTCAAGGAGGGCACAAAGTTTTCCTTTGAAAGGAAATAGAAGGGCCAAGACCCTTAGGAGAATGAGTAAATCGAAAATCTCAGAAGATATAATGCAAGGAGTGTGTGGGAGACAGACTCATTCTAAGTCCTAAAGATCAGAAGAGATAACACTTACATGAGCGAAGACGAGATCCAAGAGACAGACTCGTAGGATAAAGGTTAAAGGCCGAAGCCTTTGAACACTGACAAACACTTCCAATTCAGAAGAAGTTAAAATCTCAAGAGGAGGAGCGACATCAACTGTCATATCGATTATGGGGAGGAGCTTGGACTATTAGATTCATGTCCAGGAAAGCAAAGGAGAGTGTCGAGGAGAGGAGTAGATCCCATCCATTGGGTTTGAGCACTAAGGACCAACAACCATTGGATCCAGAGGTAAGCGCACAAGACTTAACCCTTGTGTGTGCAGGAGAGTGGACTTGTCAAATTCCTGAAGTCTCGAAGTGATTTGGGACTACCCATCATGAATGAGGACAGGTGGCATAAGCCTGTGGAATTAAGGTAAAGACCCGAAGTAGGTCCTGGACATTGATCGCCAGGAGGAGTATGTGTCGATAGATCGACGTCTCCGGGTGAATTGCACTGGGGTCTAAGTTGATAATTGAGATTGTCAAACCCTGAAGTCCCAAAGCAGATGAGAGCTACTGATGTGAAGGTGGAAACATGACACCACATCTAGAACTCCGGGTACGAAGCACTCTAGAGGAAAACAGAGGCCGAAAGCGCCGAAGTCCCGAAGGATATCTTGATCATTAATCAAGGAGGAGGTCGAAGGACCGTTGATCTGGTCTTGGTCGAAAAGAGCCGAAGTCCCGAAGAGAATCAAGGTCATTGATTTGGATAGGACGCGTGGCAGAAGATCTGTCACTCCAGGGAAATTCACTCCGGATATTTGTGTGTGTGGAGATGTTAGAACTACCGAAGGCCAGAGAGCTGGAGTTCATCAGAACCGTTCGATTTTTTAGGACAAGTGTTAATATATCTTCCACTCTAAAACATTGTCATATGGGGAAAAAAAGATAGTTGAGTGTTGAAACTACCAAGGGTCGGAGAGCTGAAATCAACCTTAGCCATTGATTTGGAAGGGAGCTACATGATAACAGATCGTGTAGATATGGGATCGCATGTGGAAGGAGGAAAGAAGGTAGAAAAAGGAGCATAGATAGAAGTCGTTGATCACAGATCATCGTCGAAAGAGAGAGATCGACAGTCAGGAAGAATTGTGGGTCCATAACTTGCTCCGATGTTAAAAATCTGAGAGTGAGCCGCAATTTATACCACGGTTTTAAAAAAGTGTTGTGCAACAGCTGGAGGTGAATTGCGGGGCTAAAATAGGTTTGGTCTAAAAATTCTCTTGCCCATGCCTACAATTTCATATTTCCATAAGGTCACAGCCCAAGGCCATATGAAGAAAGGGGCCAATGAAAAATGAGTTAGCGTCTGAAACTTGACGTTTCAGAAGTGCGCAGACAGAGGACGCGTGTATCATAGCACCTGCACCTTAGGATAAAAGGGGGCCTATGTATAATTGTTTTGGGTTCAATAAGGAGCTCGTAGGGTCGAACCGACTCAGAAGGAAGAAAGATCCTAGACCCGAAGGTCTTGCAACCCCGAGGAGAGTTGGGGGGGTATGCATCAATATGGATGTGTAATTTTTCATATGTACATGCTTGGATATGCATATAACATGCTGGTGAACTTAGAATAGTCTGTTATTATAAAATAATGTTTGAGTTTGACTAAAGGATGGATTATGTATTCATAAAAAAAATAAAAATATAGTAGGGTTAATTATGTGGATGTTGTTGTTTCTTATAATTTCCATCGAGGTTAAGACCCATGAGGATGGAATGAATGGTGACCAAAATGATGAAGGGGGAAGTCTATAAGATTCTACAAATATCAGTTGGTTAGACAACAACAAGTAGGTTGGTAACAACCAGGCAGGTATGCGTTTAGTTTCTGTTGATGCATACATGTTGAAGGGGATCGAGGTAAGGATTCCCTCATTTAATTTTCAGTATTTAAATTGATATGTAATGGACGAAGTCCTAGAGTGTGTAAGTTTTGTTGATTCTAGAATGCACTTAGATAAAATGTCATTTGGATATTGTTAGGTTATGAAAAAGGTATAAATATCTTCCTTTTTCCCACATTTCATGATATCATCTTGATTGACTTTTTGATTATTTAGGAGAAAATAGAATAGAAAATGAATAATATACTCTTTAGTGTTATTGTTGAAGTTAGATTACATAGATCCTAAATATGATTGTAATTGTCTGGTTTTATTACATGATTGGTTAAATATTGTCAAACCCAATATAGCAAAGGAAATCTTGAAGATGCACAAGCTATTGGAGGTTGAAGACTTCATGGCGCAAGGCAGTTTTGAAGATGATCAAGTTTCTTATATTGTAATAGTAAAGAGATCCTGAGGATCCTCAAGATAGCTTAATTTACCCAGATTATTGTAATATATAAGGGGTAAATAGATCTTCAAAAGAGGTAGAAGAATTGCACCCAAGAACTCAGAACTTAGAATTTCTATGCGTTAGCAGTTTTTGTAAAATGTTGTACCACCTATGAAATCAATAGAAGCTTCGAGCGGTTTTACCATTTCTATATACTGAATTTCAAATAGCAGTGCTTCTAAGGACCAAGGGCCCAGTCTGAAGGAGCTACTGTTCGACCTGTAATTGTATCAGTTCAATTTCTATTTTGTGATTCGATTATCTTTTATAGTAGTTAAATGAATGCATAAGTGTGTTGATGATTTCATATCAATTGCAAGAGATAGATATTCCCTAAAGCATTAGATGATTGTTGTTCCAATTCCTATTACTGAGATTTTATGCTTGACAATTCCTCACTTAGTTTACATTTGTTGTTCCTTTCACTTAGTTTACATTTGTTGTTCCTTTTACTTGTTTTACATTTGTTGTTCCTTTTACTTAGTTTACATTTTTTGTTCCTTTCCATTAGAATATAGTTGTTGTTCCTTTCAATAGAAATACGATTGTTGTTTCTTTTCGACTAGATTACAGTCTCTGTTTCTTTCCATAGATAGAGTAATTTTCCTTTTTCTTTCCAACAATTTGATTCATAATAATAGTCATTTCTACATGTCTTTATCCAGATTCAATTACTGCTCTTAAAATTAATTCAATAGATTAATTAGTTCCTTTCCATTGCACAGCTTTAGATTTCAATTCCTAGAATCTTTAATGAATGTTTGAGGAACTTGATTGTTGATAAACTCAGATTTTCTTTCACTACACGATTTTAGCCTCTATGAGCTATCTGCATAGACTTTGCTAATATTCTTTGAGATAAAAGTCGAATCCTTGGGTTGATAAATTAATGTTAAACTAAGGCTGTTTTTAGACATCTTTAGAGCCCAACATTTTGGCGTCATTTCCAGGGAAGAATGTCAAAGGTAGCATAGATTGTGCCTCTGGAGGATGAGGTATTGAAGACGGAAGGTAAGAACCTATGTAGGCAATACGTAATATGCTTATACCATCACCTACCTCCAGCTGACGCATTAAGAGGTTGCATAGGTGTTTTTTTTTCTTTTCTTGATTTTCCTTTTTTTGTGTGAAGTGTGTATGACTAAGAAGAAAGATATTGAATAACCAAAACCCCCACCAAAAATTACCAAATCCTAGGGCTCAATGCTCCCTGGAAGAAGCACTTTCATAGACGACATCATCTGAAAATCAGAATCTCAAGCTTTGGTTGGACCTAGAAAAGGATCTACCCGAATCCCTCAGGTGGCAGTTTCACCAACTGCAGCCCACACCGAGATTCATAAAAAAACTGAAGGGATTGAGAAAATCTTTCATAGCACAGATATTCCACCCCTCAACCCTTTAGAAGAAGGAAACTCTTGTAATCTGGAGGAAGGAGAAGGAGAAACCAGTGGGATAGCTAAGATAGACCCACCACCCAATCCAAAATCTCCTGTGAAAGAAGAAGGCATACCCGAAATCCTAGATAGAGGGAGTGCAATCAAATCCCCTAGAGGATCAGATAACCAATCAATTCAAATAAAATATCTGGATCAAGAAATCCCTGAATATTTCTAGCATATTTTCGATTAAATGGCACAACCAAATCCACAATGTCCCGAGACTTCCACTTTGGAATATCCGATAATTGATCCAATCGCCAATGCCCCCATGAAGGAAATTCCCCTACAAAACCTGCCAACCTTTCATGGATTAATCTCAAAATACCTAGACACATTCTTATTTGAATTTGATGTCCTATGTAGAGAGTATGATTACACCTCTGAACCCCAAAAATTATAATTGTTCCCCTCCACTTTGAAAGGAGAAGCTCTACACTAGTTCATGGGATTAGGGGGAGGAACTATAAACTCAAGGGATGAGATGAAAGAGGCCTTATTGACAAAATATAAGGATTATTGTAGAACCAGAGACTTAAAATATGAAATCTTTCAAATGACTGCAAAAGAAAATGAATCATTAGAAGAATATGTCGAGAGATTTCAATATAATTTACAAATATCACCCTATGGCACATTACCAGGTGAAGTACTTAAGGAAAATCTGATTAAAGGTATGAAATATGAATGGGTAGAAACGTTGAATTTAATGGGGAAGGGTGACATTTATCAAGAAACTTATGATGACATCGTCCTATTGTGCATCAGGTGCTCAAGAGGAAGTTCACAGAGTAGATCAGGGATGCGTACCCCCAGAAATATCAATATTACTAGTGGGGGTGTTACGCGAGATGAGGTTGGTAATCTCTTAGAAAACTTCGAAACAGATATTCTTAGCACTTTGACTACACAATTGGATGTGTTGTAGGCCAAACAAAAAAAAATAGAAGCAGAACAAACGTTGGCCATATTTTGCCATAGGTGCAGAAGAAAACATGGTCCAAGGGATTTCCATTTGTACATGGTCCAGATTTGCATTATCTAAGCCAAGGATCATGACATGGAACAATTCCCATTGATTCTTGGACTGAAAGTTGTCTTTATAGAAGCAGAAGAACAAACAAAGCCATTATATTTGATGGCTCAGCATCGTCAATGGAAGAATCAGCCTCCAAATACACTGCAGGACCCTTCCTCTTTCTTCTCTGGACAATATAATCAACAA
The DNA here is from genome assembly GCA_009831015.1 of Picea engelmannii. NCBI lineage: Eukaryota > Viridiplantae > Streptophyta > Pinopsida > Pinales > Pinaceae > Picea > Picea engelmannii. Next base: position 832,741 of record ML777828.1, on the reverse strand, counting down.
CAAGCTCCTGGTAGCACATGCCAAGGTTAGTTGTTTACTAATGATAACTAACAGCCCCAACAATACCCACCTACAAATCCCACTTGGAAAAACCAGCCTGTTGCAAATCTTGCCTGGCAGAATCAACCAACTACAACTTCCACTTGGCATAACTCACAATATCCCACCTCATCCTGGAAAAAATCAAATAACAACATCTACCCTTCATAGTGGCCCAACATGACTACCCAAAACCCAAATTGGAATCAGAATTGGCAGCACCCCATGGGGATAAACAACCAACCCATGGGGATGGCCCCTCAAACTCAACCTACATTACAAGCACCACTCCAATTGCCCCAAAACCTACAATCCCAATTGCGCCCTCAACTACCAGCCCAAACTCACCCAAATCCAAATAACAGACTGGCTCAACTTGTCTAGATTATGGAGAATGGAGAAGGAGAGACCAACTTGGTAGGGTGCAATGAACTACGGTTGAGATTGGGACGAATAATCTCTCCTGAAGAAAATAACATTTTTCAAGAGTAGGAGAGTGAAAAACAACCAACAATAACACCTTCGACTGTGGTAATAATAGAAGAAATTGAGCAGGGGGGAAACACAGTTGAATCACTAGATCATGTTAAGGATGCAATGCCCTCCCCTCCGTTCCTCAAAATATCGATGATAGAAAAACCGACCATATATCCCAACTTCGACATTATAGGGGAACTCAAGAATTTATATATCAAGATTCCACTCCTGCAAGCTCTTCAGGACATCCCAATCTATGCAAAAACAATCAAGGAGCTATGTGGGAGAAATCCCTTCAGAAAAATTAAAAATCCATCATCAACAGTCCGCGTGGTAGGATCCTTGTCTAATCTAATTTTAGGTAGATAAGAACTGGTTAAATATGTAGATTCGGGGAATCCCATAGTGACAGTTCAGATCTAGGGTTGTTCTTTTCCCAATACACTAGTTGATTTGGGAGAAGCCATCAACATCTTGACTATGGAAACCTGCAATACCCTGGGTTTTAACTCCTTCGAACCCACCTCAATAATGCTGTAGTTGGAAGATCGATCGGTAGTTCGACCAGTTGGAACATTACATGATATAGCCATCTCTGTCGACTCTTGAGAATATCCGATGGACTTCCTCATCATCAACCCAAGAAGTGGACTTGAAGGGAATCCATTAATACTGGGTAGGCCATGGCTTGCAACACCATATGCGTACATAGGATGTCGAACAGGTAATATGAAAATCACTAGAGGGGGTATCACAAAGAACCTCATTTTATATCCTCTTGCTAAACCAAGTCCAAGTTTCGTATATCCACAATTTCCACCACCACGATACCCAGAGAAGGATTTACAATCCCTTCTTACGCAAGAAGAAGCCCTCAGACTTAAAAACTAGCTAGAGGATGATGTAATCAGTGGGCTTTACAATAGTCCAGCCACCATGAGCAACTCGACCTTCCAGATGCTCCAAGATGTTCTAGACTATGAAGCACATGGAGACTTGCTGGAAGATTTAATGGAACAACAAATTCCAACTACAACCGTTCATAATAGCAAACCCATTGATATTGCACCAGGGAGGTCTCTAAACATCAATGCCAATTTAGATGAACAACAACAACAAAAGATAATTCAATTCCTCTCCAAATACCAGGAAGCTTTTGGATGGGAATATTCTGATATGAAAGGTATTGATCCTCAACTCTGTACACACCACATTTATGTTGAAAAAGATGCCTGGCCTATCCAATAGCCACATAGAAGATTGAATCCTCACCTTAGGGATATCGTTAAAGAAGAATTACAAAAGCTGTTGGATGTAGATTTTATATATCCCATCTCAGATAGTCGATGGGCTTCCCCATTAGTGATCGTCCCAAATAAAAATGGGAAATGGCGCATCTGTGTTGACTACAGGGAACTTAACAAAGCCACTCAAAAAGACCATTTCCCTTTGCCTTTCATTGACCAGGTCTTGAATACTTTGGCAAAAAATATATTCTTTTCTTTCCTAGACAGTTTTAGTGGGTACAATTAGATTCAGATTGCCCCAGAAGATCAAGATAAAACTACATTCACATGCCCCTGGGGAACTTTTGCATACAAAGTATTACCCTTTGGACTTTGTAACGCTCCAACCACTTTTCAAAGGGCCATTCTGAGCATATTCAACGATCTGATCAGCGAACGACTTGAAGTCTATATGGATGATTTCACTCTTTATGGCAATGACTTCGATCAAGCACTGAACAACCTAGAAAAAATACTAGAGTGGTGCATTGTGACCAGGTTATGTTTAAGCCACGAAAAGTGTCACATGATGATGAAAAAAGGTGTGGTACTAGGGAATTATATCTCTACAGATGGAAATAGGGTAGATCCAACAAAAATAGAGGTAATCCTTAATCTGCCTACACCACACACACAAACTAAGGTATGTAGTTTCCTTGGCGCTTCAGGATACTATTGTAGATTTATGGAAAATTTTGCAAGAACCGCTGCACCGTTACATGATTTGAATGGTAATGTAGAATTTTAGTGGTCTGACAAGTGTGATGTGGCATTTGCAGGACTCAAGAAGTTGATCTCGACAACACTGGTGTTGAGGGGGCCAAATTGGAAAATACCATTTCACATCTCCACTGATGCATCAGATATTTCCATAGGCGTTGTCCTCGGACATGAGGAGGACAAGAAACCCTACACCATTTATTTTATTAGCAAGAATCTTAATCCAACTGAACTTAATTATATAGTAACATAGAAAGATTTTTTAGTTGTTATACATGCCATCAATAAATTTCATCATTATATAACAGGCTATCCAGTCATTCTGTATACTGATCGTTCTGCTATTAGATATCTGGCTAATAAACCAGTTACTAATGGACGGGTCACTCGATGGTTGTTACTATTACAGGAATTTGATATCACCATCAAAGATCGACCCGGGAGAGATAACCTTGTCGTAGACTTCCTATCCCGCATACCCAAAACAGATGATTCTTTAACAGTCAAAGATCGATTTCCAGATGAGCATCTATTTGTCGTTACTAGAAAGCCACCTTGGTATGTTGATGTGGCAAATTACCTAGCAGCGGGAATATTACCGACACATATTTCATCAAGGGAGAGAAAACCGATTGTCTAGCGTAGTGCACGATTCACCTAGATCAGTGGATGTCTCTTCCATACAGGAGCTGATCTCCAGATCCATAGATGCGTATGAGATGACGAAATCTACAACATACTAAAGGGTAGACATGATGAGCCCTATGGTGGGAATTTTGTAGATCACAGGAATGGACACAAAATTCTGCAGATGGGCTATTATTGGCCCTCAATATTCCGAGACGTGAAGAAATATGTCCAGACCTGCGATAATTGTCAATGGATGGGAAAACCAAGTCAGGCTGATGAAATGTCTTTGAAAGCACAAGTAATTTTAGAACCATTTGAGAGATGGGCACTATACTTCATTGGCCCCTTCAATCCAAATTCAAATCAGAAAGCCTATATTCTAGTCGCAATGTACTACATGACTAAATGGGTAGAGGCAGAAGCCTTACCAAATGCAACAGAAGATGTAGTCATCAAATTTATTTTCAAATTATTCATATGCTATGGACTACCAAGAGAGGTAATTACTGATAGGGGGTCACAATTTACAACTCATAGAATCACCACCACCCTGGATAATTATCATATCAAACACATAATTACTTCTCCGTACCATCCACAAGAAAATGGGCAAGTGGAAAGAACCAATAAAGTCCTGGAGGCAATCCCGACAAAGACTCTCTCAACAAACATACATAATTGGGCTTCTGAGCTCCCAAATGCCTTATGGTATTACCGCACAACATGGCATAATACCACTGGCTACTCTCCTTATCATTTATTCTATGGAAAAGAACCCATCTTCCCAATCGAGTTTGAAATCAAGACTCTAAGGATGACCCAAGAAATCAGTCTGGATCTTACAAAAGAACATAAATAGCACCTTCAACAACTCAACGAATTGGATGAAGCACGTTTGTCTGCTGTAGACCGCACAAATGTTATTCAACAATAAAGAACGACCTGGAACGACAAACATATAAAAAAAATCATTTAAAAAAGGTGACTGGGTGCTCCTCTATGATTCTAGATTTCAGGATTTACCGGGAAAATTACAGACACGGTGGCTAGAACCATACGAAATCAATGAAGTCCATGATAATGGCACAGTCACATTAAGCACCATCGATGGGTCCGGATCTCCATTTCGGGTCAATGGACACCAGCTACGACTCTATCATCAGCTTCCCTCAAAAGAATATTTCTATCAAGAGGTAAGTAAGGACCCTACCATTCAAATTTTGGCTGGCTGGGAAGGTAATCCAACCACCCCAACTCCATAAATGTTGAATTCTGTTGACACTGTACATACTGTATATAATTTTGTATTTTGTAGATTTTATTTAGTTTTATTATTATTATTTTTGACAGTCATTTGAGAAAGTCAAAACTAGGGAGGATAACTATAATGAACTCAATTAGCACTCTTTTCTGTTCCGAACTCCTGCTTCATCTCATCACCCAAACCCTGTCTTTCGCAGAGAAATGAATGTGTCATGATTCAACAACAACAATTGGGAAACTATAATGAAATTCATAACATTAACAAACCATCCATTACTTAATTTTGAAATAAACCAACTCATAAATGAATTTAGTTGATGAGGAATCAACCTTGAATTCACGCAAAACACATTGGCAGGTTTCTAAAAATTACCTATTCAGATGGTTAAAAACAGAACAATTGTTGTTCCTTTTGCGCGCCTGTTGTTCCTTTGAATGAAACAATTGTTGTTCCTTTTGTGTGCCTGTTGTTCCTTTGAATGAAACAATTGTCATTCCTTTTGCGCACCTTCTATTCCTTTGAATGAAACAATTTTTGTTCCTTTTGCACGCCTGTTGTTCCTTTGAACAAAATAATTGTTGTTCCTTTTGTGCACCTGCTATTCCTTTGAATGGAACAATTGTTGTTCCTTTTGCGTGCCTGCTGTTCCTTTGAATGGAACAATTATTGTTCCTTTGTTGCACCCACTATTCCTTTTGCACACCTGTTGTTCATTTTTCCATTCCTTCCCTACATTGCTGATAAAACGCTAAACCTTTCCTTTGGGGTACAACTTTCACCAAATAATTTTCACCAGCATTATTTCCAACAATCTATCATTATTTTGTGGACTATCTCCCATACCTTATCAAATTGTTTTTTTTAGATCACTTTCTTCGAAATATCTTAAACCTTGTTCATAACCTGTAACCACCATAACTCGTTTATTTTCCCTTATACATACAAATACACTTTTACTTGACATCCTTACACTTATTTACACCATCACTTACTCTTAAGGAGTAGATGAGCCTCCCTTCATACACTTCAAATAAATAAATAAATAAATAAAATAAAAATCAATAAAATTTCTTTCTTTTTCGACAAAGAATAAGGATTCTCATCACGAGCCAACCTACCACGATCATTGGATACTAACCTAAGTGACATTCCCACTATGGCTACCACACCAGGGCAATGGCCTTTGACATTTTCTTTTGTCAAAGGAAAATAGGTCTCATCACGAGATGACTTGTTCACTTAAGTTACACTCTAGTGAGTGGCATTATCATCATCTAGATACCAAACTAGGATAATGGTTTTTTTTGAGAAAAAATTTAAACTTAATATATATATATATATATATAATTATTTTTTTTCAAAAAGAATAGGGTGTCTCATCACGAGCCAACCTACCATGATCATAGGATAATAACCTAAGTGACATTCCCACTATGGCTACCACACCAGGGCAATGGCCTTTGACATTTTCTAGTCAAAGAACAAGGGGTCTCATCACGAGCCGACTTGTTCACCTAAGTTAAAATCTAGTGAGTGACATTATCACCATCTGGCTACCAAACTAGGATAATGGTATTTTTGGAAAAGACAATTCAAATAAGTATCAAGGATATAGGCTCATCTGAGGGTTAAAAGAAAACCCAGTCGAGGCTATGGATGCCTACTGGCAACAACAACTCTGCCTGTGGTATGGAAGTTTACCTTAAACGCCAAGTTTTTGCATATCTCTAGATTTCCTTCACTCAATAACGAGGCTATCATTTCGGTTGTATTCAATGAAATGGATAAGTAACAACATTATGATATGTGGGATATTATTTAAATGAACATATTTAATTTATTCAGCGTATGTATCCTTAAAGCATTCTTTTGAGTATAGGTATATTTCAATTCCACAAAAGAGGATTAACGTTTAATGATTACTGTTAAAATATGTTGTTTGAAAATAAATCATTGATCCCCATTGGCGGTGGTAGTACAATCATTACTTCTCACCATCAATACCTACACTCATTACTTTCCCCTATGCTAACGGTCGAGGTCGACTGATACAGGAGCATCACTCCAAGCCAGTTATGCACCAGCCAACTAGCACATCAAGCATGCATTCAATGGAGGAGAGAGGCGCAACCTTCTCGTTGTTTTTTAAATTTTGAAATTGTATTAAATGTTGTAAGGATGGTAGAGCCAAAAGCCATGCATGTGCGCAGGCTTTAGATAAAGGTTTCCTTAAATGGTTGTAAGGTTGAGATCTAGATCCAATTCAGACTATACAACCATTCAATGTAATTGAATGTAAATTAATGAGAGTTGGTGAGGATGGAGGGAAGAGCTCGAGGAGTCCCTCTTTGTAAAAAGATCTAGCTTTGAATCTAGATTTAGTTCGGGGAGAGTAGAACAAAGAAGAATAGAGAGAATAGAGAGAGTAGAGGAAGCCATGACTTTGTTATAGTCCGAGCTCACATTGTAAAGAGGCATTCCATATTAATACAATCAAAGCAGTTTTTCCTGCATGTTATTATGTGTATGTTGATGAATGTATTTATGTGTTTATGATATTCTGTAGATGTATGTTAGATGTGTATTTGCAGGGATAGATAGCTTTCATTATATGTTTAGAGTTCTTTGATTCTAGTTCTGGGTTCTTCGTGGTTTCATGAAAGAGTGCATGACAGAGTACTGCAGTCTCTGAAAACCAGTGCAGGAGTGCACTTCTGAATTCTAAGGAATTTAGACAAAGAAGTGCCAGGAGGGCACACCAGAGGAAGTCATTGACTCAAAGAGGAAGCCTCAAGGTTGTTGAACACCTTGAAGGAGAAACTGTGCAGAGGAGATCACAGAGAGAGGAGAAGCATAATTGTTGAGAATTTTGTAAAGGCTCTGTCAGGAGAGCATTGAGAAAATGCACAGGATGCATTGAGGAGAACTCTAATTTGAGTTCAGTGAGAACACAGAGTCACTGAGGATTCTAGAGGACTCTGCTAGGTGGGAATTGAGAAAGTGCATAGAGTGCATAGAAGAACTCTATTCTGAGTTCTGAGAAGAAGGAGAAGTGTCACAGGAAAGACGCTCATAGAGTTGTCAAATACTCTGCAGACTCAACACGGTGTGATTGAGTAGAAGTTGCCAGGGGGGAACTTCTTAACCCTTTTTGTAAAGGAGGAAGATAGAGTTATTGAAGACTCTACATTGGAGGAACATTGTTTTGGGGCATAAGGTTCACAAAAGCATAGAAGGAAGAAGAGTGCCTTTGCGTGCAATATTCCAACAGGAAGGAGCAAGAGAGGTCGAGACACTTTGAGGTCAGAGCCACAGATTTGAGAAGAGTAGATAGCACCATTTTGTGCAAAAGTCCTGGAAGAAGTTGCGGAGATTGAATAAATCCTTTAAGGATTCAAAGTAGAAAAACTCAGAAGGGATAGAACCTCTTTGAATTGATCAAAGGGATACAGAGAGAAAAATTGTTTTGTAGAAGGAGGACGCCAAGTCGTTGGATAGAACTCCTTGAGAAGCAGAGGTGGATGGTCATAATTCTCTGTGGAGAACTCGTGAAATTGCGAGGACCGTAGGATTGCCAAAAGTTGCAAGGTGGTTAGTGGCTGGTGAAACCCATCACCTAGGATTCAAGGGTCAATATGAGTCCATGATCTCGTCTCAACCCATGTCATTGGATCAAATTATGAATTCGAGGTTCGTGAGTTTGGAGGGAAAAACCAAATTCTTGGTTTCGTGAAGTTTTGAGTTGCGAGGAGAAGGGAAGGAGATCTAGACCGTTGGATCCAAGCCATGGGAGAACTGTTGCATCCGAACCTCCACGTGGTATCACGTATCGGGGGTTCAGAGATTGAAAGAAATTCTTTTTGACTGCAGAAGTCGCGAAGTGCCAAGCGCCAAGGGCTCGTATGAACACGTAGCACACCCAATAGGTGGGGTCGCATGGATGACAGGTGGCATAACAACAAGCGCCCAGAGAAAAGTGGAAGCGGGTGACAGGTGGTGGACACATGTCGCCTAGGAAAGGAGTCAACCCATTGTTGACTTATCGTGTCTCGGGGACTCGTAAAGGAGGAGCACAAGGGCTCAACACTCCAACTCGTGAAGTTGTGAGTTGCGAGGGGTGCTAGAGTTAGGCCCTAGCCAATGATCGCTTGTAGAGGTGCTAGCGAGGAAGGAGCCATACCTATATCGCATCTCGGGTATCATAGGTTTGGAGTCGAGATTCTTCGACTCACTAAATCGTGAGTTATGAAGGTGCTTGTGGTAAGGCCCAGTTGTGGTCGCACGGAGATGTAAGGCTCGCACCTGGTGTTAAATTTCACAGGGCGGGTTTTCACGAAGGACCTGTGGATCGGATTCGTGAGGTTCCAATAGGGATCCGAGGGAGCAGAATATTCTGATAAACGCTTTGAGGACAAATCTGATTCTATTTTTATTTTTTCTCTCTCTTTTATTGAAAGAGAACAAATAATTGATCTTTCTCTTCGTTGCTCAATCTCCGTTTTATTTCTTGTGAATGGATCTTCACAAAGATCTTTTTTAGGTTCCCAATACTTATTTTCGGTTGAAATGAGAGTCAAATCGATCTTCGAATTGATATATTTCTCATCCTTTTCCGAATGAGTTTCGCTCGGTCCTTGATTCTCCGAGATCATCTCATCCTTCTTGTTCATGTTCCTGTCATATCCTGAATTGAAATTAATGGGATCAGAATGTTCTATG
>ML777828.1:763231-821465 GCA_009831015.1 Picea engelmannii | reverse complement strand
CATGTATCAATGTCAACTAATATCCGGGATAGAATTTCAATATCTATCCCAACGGGATAGATACTGATCTATCCTATATTGATAGAATATAGTATTTGAGATAGACTCTCTATTTTTGTGCATATATTACACACTCTATAGATATATCTGTGGTTAGATACTCCATCAAATTCTTTATTCCTGGTTCCAGGAATGGAAGATCCGTTGTAATGAGAACGGATAGGCAGTGAAGATAAAAAATTTGTTGTTCTCTATAACGAAGTGCAATGCGATTCTGGAAACGAATTCTGAATAAATGAATATGAGTGGGATATTAATTCTTCATCACCTTTCCGGAGAACCCATAGTGCGATAGTTCATTCCCTGTGAATAGGAACAAATAGGAAAAGGAACTTGATTGGATCCAGAACCAGAATAAGTGGACAGAGGTCCCTATAAGAAATTTGATCCGGGTTGCCCGGGACTCGAACCCAGAGCTCGTCGGATGGAGTGGATTATCTTCTCCTTCAGTATCAGTAAGAGCGAGAAATCTCTCCCCAAACCGTGCTTGCAATTCTCATCGCACATGGCTTTCCCGCTTCGGCTCGAGGAGAATTTAGAATGATCCTGAGAAGATCTCGGCCAGAGGGTCAGGGGTCTGTGTCATCGACCTTTATATTAATGAGGGGAGTGGATGCTTGACACGCTTCTTGATAAATATAGTAATGATTGTAATAAATACCCACATTTGTAAACATTTGCTGTCTCTAATATTTGCTATTTTTGGTAATTTTTCCTCCAAGCTGGTCTAACCAAGTCTGCTACCAAGAACAATAGTCGTCCAAATTTTCTCACAAAATGGATAGAAGAGGTGTGCGTAGGGATCCAACTTTACTAAAGATTATAGATCAAGCAAGAGACATCTTGCACCAGCTGAGGTGGACGAAGTTCTTCAACCGTCTGCAAGGATATGACACGAATGTCACGCTTGAATTATTTTAGAATCTACAGGGAGAAAACTCTATGGTGCAAGGCATACAAATCTCAGTCACCCCAGAAATCTTAGAAAAGGTCACAGGCCTCCCTAACACGAGCATTCAGTGGACAGGAAGATACACAACATTGAAGGAAGATGTGGAAACTTTCACAGACCCTGGGGAAGAATTGGATAAGAAGGGAAAGGGACTCAATCCCAGTACCCTCAGAGAACCATGGAAGGAACTTGCAGGGATAATTCAGCGGTACATCACTTGTGATGGACGATATGACGTAATTTGACCTCGCCACCTCGAATTGTTGGCAGCTTTAAAACACTAGTTAGTACTTAATATACCTTTCTTTCTGAATGCCATATTACATGAGGTTGCCTTAAGAACACAAAAATCCAAGGACCTTGTTACTGTTATCAGTCACAACAGATTAGTTAAATTGATAACAAATAAATCACTGAGTCAAACTCAATTGACTTGGGATAACCTGATTGAGGCCAATATACCCCCACAACTAGAGCAGCCTGAATTATTCCATGAAGAACCACCACAAGAAATTGAAGATAGATAGGAAGAGGAGACTACTTCCCAAAGAGAAATCCCATCTCCTCAAACCGAAGCTGAGGTAGACCCTGACCAAATCATGGAGGCCCATACCTCACAAACACAGGCATTAATGAAAAAGAGGAAGAGAAAAACAACTGCCCCTACAACCATCATTCAGACAAGGCAAAGAAGCAGACGAATTCAGAAAACAACTGAAGCAATTCAAGGTACAACAAAACAGCTTGAAGAACTTCAGAATTCTACAGAACAATCTCCACGCGAGAATTCTCAAGAAATTGGGCAAGTAGAACAGACCTCACAAATGAATGATCAGGAAGACACCCAATCGACATTAGAGCATCTGACAGAACAATTTATGGAGAGCTATGAGGTAGAAATAGCCCAGGTTTTGGGAAGCTTGGGAACCTTAATTGACAGAGGCACAAATAATCCAGAAAAATGCCCAGAACAAGCCTCCTCTTCAAAACCAGTTGAAGATTTTCTTGATATTGAAATGTATTTTCCTAAGGACAGAGCACAGGAAGAACCTCATTTTGAAACAAGAAGCTCTCTTGGACAGACAAAACATTTGGAATGAACAGAGGAACAACCATCTGCTGGACAGAATGAAGAAGACCTTGAGACCTCTCATAAACAAAAATCAGCCAAGCGCCATAAGAAAATTAGAAAGTTAAAAAAAGAAAACAAACTATTGAAGAAAAAGGCTAAGAAGGTTGAATTATTAAAGAAGAAGGTGGTTAAACTCAAGGAAATTATTAAGGAATTGAGGAAATAGCTAGAATAAGAAGATAAGGCCCACAAAAGAAAGAAGAACAAAAGGGCCAGAGTGCAAGGAATAAACCCTATTCCTAAAGAAGCAGTCAGTATAAATCCTGTAGGGATATAGATAGACCCTGAAGAAATACTAGTAGAAGAAACAATAACTCAGAATGAGGAAGAAATTCTTTTAGAAACACAAGAAAATATGACAACTACAGAAGCAATTGATGCTGAGGTGCAGACAGACACCCTGATATTAGAGGAAATAACTCAACTCCTTGGGCAGAATGCTACCATTAGGAGAATGGAGGAAGAATTGATGCAGTCTCAACAAACCCTGGTTCAAAACATAAATGAATTACTGACTATGGTAGAGCACCAAGCACTCCAGTCCCAGAAACAGAGTGCTATTGTGGACAGAATGGAATCAGATCTTACATATGTCCAACAAGCATTAACTCAATCTAGGGAAGATATGGGCGCTACAGAAGAATACCAAGCATCCCAATCTTAAGCACAGGGTGTCACCATTGATAAACTAAAGGCAGAGATGGGACAAGCCCAATGAGCATTGGCTCAACACCAAGATGAGATGGTCACTAGAGCCGAATATCAAAATTTTGTTAAACAACTGAAGGACATGACAACAACAGAGAGTGAGACCTATGTCGTGGTCACCAGAGCCCAAGGGAAGATAAAAAAGGTGCAAACCCAATTAGAAAAATCTTTGGAGAAAATCAAAGAAATCTGTGATGTCTACTCTGATGCTATTAATTGCAGAGCCCCTGCCACAAATTACACTTTATTCTTGCTAGAACAATATCTGTTATTAAGAGTGAAGGATATTAGAGCAGGAAAATCTATTTCATTTGCTACTGTACCTGAGTTTATTTCATGTTTCAGAGACCAGGATGAAAAGGTACAATACATTTTGTGTGAATTGTACTTTCATAATTTCATTCTGGAAGAGAAAAGGGAAGATAACCCTGGCCCATTCATAGGTGACATACAATTTCAGGCATTTCTGTCATTTACTTAGAACCAAGTCGTATGGGGTAAAGCTCATAAAACCTTCCTAAAGAGGGAAACTGGGCTATATCTCTGTGTTACGAGAGAACCTCCAAAGTCCTTTCCAGCTATTATGACACATAAAACCTTTATGAAAAGAGGGGGGGTCATAGACTTCTTAGCCCCTATCCATCTACAGGTTATCGTTCAGGTATCACTCATTTTAGGGATATTAAGGATGAAGCTCTTGCTACTTCTAAACTGAGATGGGATGCATCCTCTAGTGAAGTAAAGAGTAGGGAACCCTTTGGGTACAAGAATTTCTTTCCAGCTACCTATAGAATATAGAGGTATTCTAGATTGCTCCAAGAGGAAGAGCCTGCTTGGATAGGGTGCAAATATAATCCCCCTATCATCTGGTTCCCTCCAGAAAGTTACCGAAAAGATTATCAAATTAACAAGAAAAGGGAGGATGTTGCTTTTGGAGAACTCAAAAGAAACAATGGGTTCAGAAGGTCTAGTGAACCAACCTTTCCACCTTACAACGTTATTGCTTTACATGTAAATTCTCAACTTGCATGAGGACATGCAAGAAGGTAAACTGGGGGGTATGTTAGGTTATGAAAAAGGTATAAATATCTTCCTTTTTCCCACATTTCATGATATCATCTTGATTGCCTTTTCGATTATTTAGGAGCAAATAGAATAGAAAATGAATAATATACTCTTTAGTGTTATTGTTGAAGTTAGATTACATAGATCCTAAATATTATTGGAATTGTCTGGTTTTATTACATGATTGGTTAAATATTGTCAAACCCAAGATAGCAAAGGAAATCTTGAAGATGCGCAAGCTATTGGAGGTTGAAGACTTCATGGCGCAAGGCAGTTTTGAAGATGATCGAGTTGCTTATATTGTAATAGTAAAGCGATCTCGAGGATCTCTCGATCCTCGGGATAGCTTAATTTACCCAGATTATTGTAATATATAAGGGGTAAATAGATATTGAAAAGAGGTAGAAGAATTGCACCCAAGAACTCATAACTTAGAATTGCTATGCGTTAGCAGTTTTTGTAAAATGTTGTACCAACTATGAAATCAATAGAAGCTTCGAGCGGTTTTACCATTTCTATATACTGAATTTCAAACAACAGTGCTTCTAAGGACCAAGGGCCCAATCTGAAGGAGCTACTGTTCGACCTGTAATTGTATCAATTCAATTTCTGTTTTGTGATTTGATTCTCTTTTACAATAGTTAAATGAATGCATAAGTGTGTTGATGATTTCATGTCAATTGCAAGAGATAGATATTCCCTGAAGCATTAGATGATTGTTGTTCCAATTCCTATTACAGAGATTTGATGAGTGACAGTTCCTCACTTAGTTTACATTTGTTGTTCCTTTCACTTAGTTTACATTTGTTGTTCCTTTCCGTTAGAATATAGTTGTTGTTCCTTTCAATAGAAATGTGATTGTTGTCTCTTTTCAACTAGATTACAGTCTCTGTTTCTTTCCATAGATAGAGTAATTCACCTTTTCCTTTCCAGCAATTTGATTCATAATAATAGTCATTTCTGCAAGTCATTATCTAGATTCAATTACTGCTCTTAAAATGAACTCAATAGATTAATTAGTTCCTTTCCATTGCACAACTTTAGATTTCAATTCCTAGAATATTTAATGAATGTTTGAGGAACTTTATTGTTGATAAACTCAGATTTGCTTTCACTACACGATTTTAGCCTCTACGAGCTATCTGCATAGACTTTGTCGATATTGTTTGAGATAAAAGAAGAATCCTCGGGTTGATAAATTAATGTTAAACTAAGGCTGTTTTTAGACATCTTTAAGGCCCAACACATATTATGCTATGATTGGTTATGGGATCATAGCCAGGTTAATTTAGGAGACATACTCCTTATATAACAATGAATACCCATAGAGCCATGAGTGACAACCCAAGAGGTTGGAGGTATCACTTGAATCTATGATGGTAAGGTAAACGAAGGACTTTTAGTTAATTCTATGCAGCTAGCATAAGAGAAGCAAAGAGTACAAGAAAACCTCAAGTACAAAAGTATTTCGTTGGGAAAGTGTTGAAGAAGTTCAGTCCTGAAGAGTAATTGTATGTTGAAGAATCCAGAGTCTATAAAATAGCTTGGTGTGGAATTTGATTCCTCCAAGTACGATATTGGGTTAGTTGGACCCAGGAAATTAATGAAAGATGAAGGTTAATAACAACTTAGTTTGGTACTATAAATGCAAAGGCAACCAAGAGTGATTTGGCTAGAACGTGCTCAGGAAAAAAATAGTTGTGTACAGTGACTATAATGAGAGCACAAGAAGATTCAAGAATCTGGGAAGAATTGAATACTTCTGGGATCAACAAGAAAATTTTTTATAGGGAGAAAGAAGTTGCTACAATTTATGTGGCAACAAGTATGTTATGGCTTGATTCGGTCAGCAGAGGAAAGAATGCTTGCATGTTTGCAAGTGTTTTTGATGATGTTGCTACATAAGGAGGGAAGCAACAAAAAGATGAAGTGATGGTTATAGGTTTGATAAAATAAGCATGAAAGCTTCTACTACCAAAAGAGATTCAATTAGTATAATATTTATTAATGGTAGTCATGCAGGTATGAGTTTTTATTACTCTTTTTGCATAATTGCTGAAAGGAAATTTAGGTAAGAATTTCCTCAGCTAGAGTTATTTTATAAAATCATATGATTATATTATTGAATGCGTACCACTGGATGTGGTAAAGGCTAGAGGCATGTATTAATTCAAAGCTTTTAGATTCTCAATGCACACACCGAAATAGTAGAATGTCATGTTAATTTGGTTATGGGGTAATAACCAAAGAATTAAAGGATAA
The DNA here is from genome assembly GCA_009831015.1 of Picea engelmannii. Classification (NCBI taxonomy): domain Eukaryota; kingdom Viridiplantae; phylum Streptophyta; class Pinopsida; order Pinales; family Pinaceae; genus Picea; species Picea engelmannii. Next base: position 815,286 of record ML777828.1, on the reverse strand, counting down.
GAACTTGTTATAGGAATGAACGCTAGTAAGCTAGTCATGTATGAGACTAGGAAATGGTTGGATATGGCAAGGTATGGATATGGAAAGGTTATGAGCCACACAGGTACTAAAATATTCCTACCTTTAAATAAAACTTGGACTGCAACCTTGTTGCTAACACTAATGAACACCACATAATTATATTATTGGTGTAGTGTTCGGGTCGAAAAAGAAGGCATCCAATTAATTGGGAAGACAATAGGAAGTGTGTGGAGAATGTGTCAACACATTGGCCAGAATTCCAACTCATGGATGGTGAGATACATGATTGAGATAAAGAACATTACATAAATCAATACAAGGGTGCACTGAATAAATAGGCATTGATCGTTGTACTCATGTCTAGTAAGGAACAAAGTTGTAGTCATACATGATGGAATTGTATACTTAAATGCACTTTGTTGAATTCATTTTGTGAGTGCATGGATATATGTTTTTGGCATGGAAATAATTATACTTATGGATGAAATGTTGCTAACTCATGAAGTTGAGAACATTTCGGGAACTGTTAAACATTGCAACAGGAAAGTTGCAAGCCAGGTAGTCACAGGAATAGAGAGTACATAAAATTTATGTTCAAAAAATTGAAATAATAAACTTACTGTTATTAATTATGAACATGCATATGCATAGAATGATGAGTCATTCTATTTGGTTAAATTGTTTGGTAATTGTGATTGAATTTCTAGGTGCAGGAAATTCTAAGATCATTGCATAAGGTGTTGTACATGTTGAATTATGATGTACATACAATACTGACAATTTGTTGGTTGTATGCAAGAGAAGCATTACAAGAAAAGTGGTATGCAGTTTGGTACCTGTGGAAAACCACAAGGATGGTTGCATTCATAATATGGCAACAACCAAGATGAATTATGAAATAGAATTTCATGTTTTGGGGAAAAAGTTGAACTACCTTTTGAACTAATTGGAGTTCCTAAATGGATTATTTTATGTTTTCTCATGATAACTGCATGTGGGTGATGCAGATGAGATGATGTTGATTAAAGTTAGAATGTTGACTACAAAGAGTAGCTTGGGGAGGATGCTGATTGGAAATCTCTGAGGGTAGTTGGAACTCCAGGAGCCACGGTGCTCTCAGAATTTCTGAGCTGGCTTGTTGCTGAAGCCCAAGGAAAGGGAGGTGTAGAAGCCGATGGACTGTGTGACAATGAAGGTGTACACTCCTGGGGTGGGACAGGCATGTCAGGAATGAGAGACCATTGGTTGGAGTGTTGTTGAGTTTTGAATGGTTGGAGTGCTGCCGAGGTTTGGTACCTTGTACTAGAGCATGTGCATATGGATTGTGGACCGTGGATATCTTGGGAAGCCATTGCCTCGATGGATTCATAGCCCTACTCAGGGGTGGAATGTCTTCTCAAATCAAAAGATAAGTACAATTCTCTATTTATTGTATGTTGCATATGTTATATACAAGTTATAATGTTGTTAGAATTGTATGTATATACATATATATACATTTCATATATGCTTGCATTACCTGCATCCATGACTGTACATAATGTGTTTCATATTTCATTGCTTAAAGGATATATACCTGATGCTAATCATGTAATCGATTGGAATGTGATTCAGGTGGAGCAAAAAGGCATCTTGCAAGTGGATCTGATGTGCATATTGGAACGAAAAAGAAAGAAGCTCCAGAATCAAGCCATAGGGCTTGTAAAGGTCCAGTGGACTTGGTATGGTCCCAAGGATGTGACATGGGAGACTGAGGATGCTATGAAGGCAAAATACCCACATCTTTTTGAAGATTTTGGAAATCTTGTTGATGTTGTGTGAAAGTTGCATTGAAGACAACGAAAAGATAAGGGGAGGGGATTGTAATATCCCCAAGGATGAGCCCCAGTTGTATTTATAAATTGTAAACATGTTTTGTAGGCTGGTGAGATGTGTTTTGATAATCTAGTGGGATTATGTGTTTATTAGGCCGAAGAGCCTAGGTGTTAAAGGCCAGGAGCCTGATTTTGTATATGTAATTATGCAGATCATTAATAAAATATAAACATCGTTGCGTGCATACCGACCAAAAAGAAAGAGTGATGGGGGACTAAGCTTCCACAAGGATGGGTAAGGGAGGAGGCTAAGTGTGTTGGCATAGGGGCTAAGCTAGGGGGCTTACCTCTAAAGGGGATAATAATTTATTATTATTTCCTAAAAGGCTAAGGTGGTCAATTCACCAAGTGTTGTCCCAAGTTCCCGGGAAAGGAACGTATGAAAAATGGAGTGCATGAAGTTCTAGGAAGACAGATGGTGACCTGAGCATGTGTAATTAAAGCTGCAGAATTCAGCCGTGTTGGGGATTCATGGATCATTCTTCCATCCCCCACCTGAGTTCACGGGGATGCCAGTCTGAACCTGTTTTTCCTCTGCACTTGACCTCTGTGTTTTATTCTCTGGTCATGCACCTTGAAACCTGTGGCAAAAACCCTTGGACCGATCCCTTGTCTAACTTGTTCAACCTCTGCATAGTCACGCACCTTGAACCGAGTGAGAACCCATGGACTGCGCTTCATCTTCTATGAAGCCCGAGAATCCTGTATTTGTCTAAGCCATGTGGTGTCGTAACTGTGGGTTGTTGTGGCCACACAGTTCATCTATGAGTCGTTCGATGTCTTCTGAAGAAATCGACACCTGGGTAATCTCCTTAGTCATGCCATGTTTTAGCGTGGGCTATTGCCGCCTGCAGTGCCATGCCCATTTTCTATTGCTACTGTCATCCCTGTGTGAATGAGTGCTAAACCCTTGTTGTTGTCCTCACCTAGCTAGAGATGAGTCGAGGAGTGTGCTAAAGAAGCAGTCTGTCAGGCCTGTGGTATAAGAGGCAAGTTGTCAGGCCTGTGAGCATCTCTCTACAGGTGAGAGAGTCTACGGGGAAGTGGTTTTTTCCCAGAGAGAGTCCAACACTAGCTACAAAGCTCTAAGAATTCTTGATCTGGCCTGTTGCCGAGACCCAGAGAGGGAGGTGAAGCAATTGATGGACTGTGATTATGAAGTTTATACTCTTGGGTGGAACAGGTGTGTGGGGAATGAGAGTCCATGAGTAGTGGGCGTAAGAAGGCTCCTGGAGAGAATCCTTCCAGTTGCATTGTGCAGTTTTCCTGTAACCTCAGCCTAGTCTAGGATTCCCTTGCCCTGGGTGGAGCTTAGTCCTAGCTTGGGGGTGACTCATTGTTGAGCGTGATAAGAAGCATTGTCTAAGGATGGGAGGTTCGTGGAAGGTTTGCACGTAGTTGGTGGAATTATGCCAGTTTAAAAGACAAGTATCATCATGTGTTTAATTTCAATTAAAATGCATGTCTGTGATGCTTGAATGTTTTCATGTATTCCGTTGCCTGTATGAATTGTTGTTAATTCTATTTAAGTCTATATGATGGCAGTAAATATATGTTAAATGTGTTAATTTGATTTAATGAATATTAAAAATAAGTGTATATTCCACAGTAGTGGCATTACCCAGTCTTTGTGGAGGGTCGGGGATGCTACAGTTTTGTATCACAACTAAGTTAAGATTGTGTTGGTAGAATTTCCCAAGATGGTCGATGGCTGGGGATGTCAAAAGCCATAGACCACGTTGCTCATCATGCTCAGTAGTGGGTCACCCCTGAGCTGGGAGGTTCATGGAAGGTCTGCACGTAGTTGGTGGTGTTATTCTAGTTGAAAGATAAGTATAATTTGCGTGCTTAATTTTATGTTATGCATGCTAGTGATGTTGGAATGTTATCATGCATTCCATGCCTATATGAGTTACCATCTATTACATTTGAATTAGTATGGTAGAAGTATCTCTGTGTTATGTGTTTTATTTCGATTAAAAATGCATGTTATATATTTATATTTGAATGTTCTGCAGTGGTAGCATTACCCGGTCTCTGTGGAGGGTCGAGGATGCTATAGTTTCGTATCAAAGCTAAGTCAAAGTTGAGTAGTGGCATTGCCCAGGCCGGTTGATGGTTGGGGATGTTACAAATTGGTATCAGAAAACCACAATGCCAATTATATACTTAAATGAACTTTGCTGAATGCATTTTGTGAGTGCATGTATATCTGTTTTTGGCATGGAAATAATTATACTAATGGCTGAAATGTTTCTAACTCATGAAGTTGAGAACATTTCAGGAACTGTTAAACATTGCAACAGGAAAGTTGCAAGCCAGGTAGTCACAGGAATAGAGACTACATAAAATTTTATGTTCAGAATAATAAACTTACTGTTATTAATTATGAACATGCATATGCATAGAATGATGAGTCATTCTATTTCGTTAAATTGTTTGGTAATTGTGATTGAATTGCTAGGTGTAGGAAATTCTAAGATCATTGCATAAGGTGTTGTACATGTTGAATTATGATGTACACAAAATACTACCAATTGTTGGTTGTATGCAAGAAGAAGGATTGCGGGAAAAATGGTATGCAGTTTGGTGCCTATGGAAAACCACAAGGATGGCTGCATTCATAATATGGTAACAACCAAGATAAATTATGAAATATAATTTCATGTTTTAGGGAAAAGATGAATTCCCTTTGAACTAAGTTTGAGTTTCTAAAATGATTTCTTTTATGTTTTCTCATGATAACTGCATCTGGGTGATGCAGATGAGATGATGTTGATTAAAGTTGGAATGAATGAAAACAAAGAGTAGCTCAGGGAAGATGCTGATTGGAGAACACAGATCTTACCCTGTGGATCCTTAGTGGATCTGAGTGTGTGTACACTTCTCCTTGGGTTTCCTTGGAGAAGGCTGGAACCCTGGAGGGAGAAGTGCGGGGATAGGTTCCCTGGTGTTGGGCCCGAGATATGATCAATTTATGACAGTTATTAGACACTTTTGCCGAATATACATATGTGTTTTTCATGTTTTGGAGAATCTTTTTGAAGAATTTTATGCTAAAACGGTATGATCCACACCAGGTACGTATGATTCGTGTTTAATGTTGATATTGAGTATAATTAATCATGTTTTTATGTTTCCAAGGATCTAATTCACGTTTTTGGTGTTACAGGGAAAACACACATCACGTTTCTACTATTGACACTCAGTCTGACACTCCTTCTAGTACTTGATCTGGTACCCGGTCCAACACTTCATCCAACACTGTGTCTTGCACAAAACTGCTGGGTGATTTGGTGGTTATGGTACTGGTGGCAAGGGGTGGCTGAATCAGGAACATGGGTTTTTCTCGTGCTTTCCCCCTCCAGCTACTGAACCCTTGACAACTCAGTTTAAGTTGTTAAGCAGGGCGATTATTGGCTCGCTCTATTTTCGGCAGTTAGGGCACCATTAATGTAATTTGTCGATTTTAGAAGTGGTTCGACCCTCCCGTGGTTGACCACTTGGTCTGTAAATATTATAAATACCACCGTGATGATCAGATAGTTGTTCAAGTAGTAGAAGAACCAGTGTATTGGAGACAAAGACGATTTTACTATGTTTTGCCATTTTTCATTGCCAGATTATATAGAAACTGTGTTTTTGCGTTTTAATGGTGAAATCAATTTGTTGAGTTCATGGTGTTCCTTTAGGAAGTGACCACGAATTGATGGGGGGCCCACAAGCAATCTGGTAATTGTTCTTTATGTTGTTTATGCATTTTATAGTTTAGTTGTTTCTCTTTATTTCCTGTACATGCATTATCATTTTGTTAATTAATTTGCTGTTGTAGTTTAATTGCTTTAACTCTCTTTTGCAGGTTAGTATGAAGGCTTGTGATAACATGAATTAATGCTGTAGTTAGGAACAAATTTGAAAATTCATGGACTAACCCCGTGTGCAATTAGATATTAGAATGTGTTTATTTTATGCTTCTAGACACCTTCCTATTTGAATTTGACATCTTGTGTAGTAGTTACAACTACATACAAGATGCCCAGAAACTAAAACTCTTTCCTGCCACCCTCAAAGACTCTGCACTAAGATGGTTCATGGGGTTGGGAGAATCTAGTATTAGGTCTTAGGAAGCCATGAAATACATCTTTCTTAAGAAGTACCATGACTACTACAAGACCAAAGAGTCTCGTAATGACATCTTTAAAATCCAACAGTTAGAAGACTATACCCTTGAAGATTATATGGAAAGATTTGGTTATATCGCCCATAAGACAAAATACCATGACCTCCCAGAGGATGCAATTAGGGCTCTTTTCCTTAAGGGAATTTTAGAAGAGTATATAGAGATGCTTAACCTAATGGAATCAGGTGACATCTCCCATAAACCATTTTTTGAAATATGTGAAATGTGTAAAAATTACTCAAGGAGTAGAGCCAAAATAAGAAAGAATGTTCGGGACCCTTACAATAGAAGCTTAAAACCAGTTGGTTCAGGTGGTATTACGAGAGAAGAGATAGGGAACCTTTTTGAAAACTTCAAAATATATATCTTAAGAACAATAGGTTCCCAATTGGACACCCTAAAAATAAAAAAGAAACAAGAGGAGGAAAATGCAACAATGAGCATATATTGCCCAAGGTGCAGAAGGAAGCATTCCTCAAGGGAATGCCCATTAGATAACATTTCAATTGGTGGCTTCTGTAAAAAAGACCATGTGACTAAAAAATGTCCATCATTGCCCAGTTTATTAGCCATCTATAGGAGTGGAGATCCCGGGGAGTCTTCTTATGCACCTAGGAGGCCATGGAAGCCTAGGAACCAACCCACATACCCGGATCTACAATCTCAAGTTCCACCCTATTATCAACAATAACAATAATGGAAGTCACCAGGTTGGAAACACTGGTCTACTCAGTACCAACATCCTTGGTTTCATGGATGGAGAGGAGGAAATAACCAAGGAAACCCTCAAGCTCCACCTATCCCTATGTCCAACCATCCTTATCCTCAGTTCCTACGAACACTCCACAACTTCTGCCAGGTTTGTTTCCACCACCTTTACCTCCTATTCCACAACAACAACCGCTACAATATTAAAATGCAAGCTCCCCGAGACCAATATTATTACTGGCACAACCAATGCCGAATCCCAATAATAATCCCCTTCAACCTCTTCACAATTTTGAGATGCAGGCCTTCCTGAAATATGTTATTACTCATGTTCCATTACAGGAAATTCAACTAAGATCGAGAAAATTTCTGGAGAGGCAGAGACCTTCAATAGTCATCCAGGAATAATAATAAGAAGAAACCACCAAACAACCCACATATGACACTAGGTGGGAAGATGTTATTGTCTCAAATAATTAAGAACCCAAGCTTCTCTAAAATGAACCTTTACAAATTACGAAGGTCCCTCCTTATCCAGACCGATTGGTAATCGAGAAACCTACCACCCGACCGAAATTTGACATTTTGAATGAATTGAAAAATCTTTGTGTCAAGATTCCCCTACTTCAAGCCATTAAAGACATTCCAATCTACAATAAGGTAGTCAAAGAATTGTTTATCAAGAAGCCAGGTAGGAAGTAGAAGGACCCTCCTACAATACACTTGATAGGAGATATTTATGAATACATATTAGAGCAGCCAAAGATAGAAAAATATGGGAACCCAGGAAACCCCGTAGTGACCATAACTATTAATGAGGTCTCAATTGGAAACACTCTCATAGACCTAGGGGAATCCATCAATGTTATGACCAATACTACCTTGGAACAATTACAATTACAACCTCTTCTTTGGCCTACCCCAACCATTTTGGAATTAGCAGATAAGACTAGGGTTATACCTGAGGAAATTTTAGATGATATCATGGTTACTTTAGCCTCATGGGAGTACTCAGTAGATTTTCTTGTCATTCACTCAAAGGATCCTACCAAAGGTCACCCTGTCATTTTGGGAAGACCTTGGCTAGCCACAACCAATGCATTTATTGGATGTAGAGAAGTGGAAATGACCATCTCAAATGGTCTCTCTATCCAGAAGCTCACCATTTACCCTCCAGCTCAACCTATTATGGAGAATCTATGGTGGATTGAATGTCCATACGAGATCAAGGACTTGGAAGAACCCGTATTTCCAAGTGACCATGCATGGGCACTTCAGGAGCACACAACAGAAAATGTGCTAAACCAGTTCATTTCTGCTATCACATGTGTGGATTTTCCACAGTCTTTTCCCCAATTTGAGGACATGTTTGGGGAAGAATTTCAAGAACAATTAGATCCATCCATTTTGTCTTCAACATCTTTTATATTCAAGATAGATGAGTCTGCCATGTCTTATACTATTCGCTACGAGATTAGTCCAGGGAATTTTTTACATATAAACTTCGGGCTAGATGTAGACCAACAGAAACAATTAGTAGATATACTTAAAAAAAAAATCAAGAGCATTTTCCTGGGAATACACTTACATGAAGGGTATACCCCCTGACACATGCATACATCACATATATACCCAGGGGGAAGTAACACCTGTTAGGCAACCCCAGAGAAGGATGAACCCAACACTTAAACATATAGTCAAGGAGGAGATCCAAAAGTTGTTAAATGTCAGATTCATTTATCCCCGGTTGTAGTGGTTCCAAATAAAGTGACCGGGAAATGGAGAATCTATGTTGACTTCCAGGAACTCAACAAGGCCACTCTGAAATACTACTTTCCTCTCCCTTTAATTGACCAAGTTCTAGATACCTTATCTGGAAATAAGTATTTTTCCTTTTTAGATGGGTACAACGGGTACAATCAGATTCTTATAGCATCTGAGGACCATGACAAGACTACCTTTACTTGTCCTTGGGGCACCTATGCCTATAGGGTCTTACCATTTGGATTGTGTAATGCTCCTGCCACATTTAAACAAGCAATATTAGGGATATTTGCAGATATTATTCATGATTGTGTGGAGGTCTACATGGATGACTTCACAGTCTATGGTAACACTTACCAAGAAGCCTTAGACAACTTAGAAAAATTCCTCATCAGATCCCAGGAAATGAACCTATCTCTAAGTCATGAAAAATGAAAATGTTGTTAACTGAAGAAGTGGTTCTAGGACATCATGTTTCATCTGAAGGGATAAAAGTCGATCCTGCAAAGATTGAGGTCATCATCAGACTTCCACCCCCCAAGACTCATAAAGAGGTGAGAATATTTCTTTGACATGCTGGATACTACCGACAGTTTATTGAAAATTTTACAAAGATTGTTGCACCTATGTTTGGATTATTAATAAAAGATGTTGATTTTGTTTGGACTGAGCAGTGTCAAACTGCCTTTGAAACCCTGAAAGCAAAGTTGTCTGTGGAACCAATTATTAGAGGGCCCAATTGGACTCTCCCATTTCATATATCCATTGATTCCTCCGACACCGCAATAGGAGGGCTATTAGGGAAGAAAGAGGACTAGCAGTCCTATGCCATTTATTTTGTGAGCAAGAACTTGTCCCCTATCGAGTTAAACTATACAGTTAGCGAGAAAGAATTCTTGGCAGTTTTTCATGTTATTAACAAGTTGAGTCATTACATTACAAGTTATTAAGTATTTGTACATACCGATCATTCCGCCATTATATTCCTCATAAATAAACCCATAACTAATAGCCAAGTGACCATGTGACTTTTGTTATTTTAAGAATTTAATATCACTGTGCTTGATCGACCTGGTAAGGATAATGTAGTAGCTGATTTTATTTCCCGAATAAAAAATGAGGATGATGATATCCCTGTAGATGATAGTTTCCCATATGAGCACCTCTTTTCCCTTTCTGTCAATACCCCATGGTTTGCAGATATGGCAAACTATCTGGCCACTAGGAAGTTACCGTCTCATTTGTCACCTCATGAAAAGCGAAAAATTATTACATAGAGTGATAATTACTCTTGGGTTGGTCATGATATTTTTCGCACAGGTCCTGATTTTATTATTTGTAGATGTGTCTGAGAGGAAGAGGTACCTGAAATACTATGAAGTTGTGATGATGGACCATGTGGTGGCCATTTTTCTAACAAATGTACAACATATAAGGTGTTACATTCGAATTTCTATTGGCCTAACATTTTCAAAGATGCTGCCAAGTATGTGAGAAGTTGTGATAGTTTCCAAAGGATAGGAAGACCTACGTCAACTGACGAAATTCCCTTGCGTGCCCAAGTTATGATAGAACCATTCGAAAAATGGGCCCTTGACTTTGTAGGACCAATTTCACCCATGTCCCGTAGGAAGAACTATATTTTGGTTTGTATGGACTATGTCACCAAATGGGTAGAGGAAAAGGCCCTATTTAGGGCTACAGAGAAGTCTGTCGTCGAATTTATCTATGAAGACATATTTACCCGCTTCAGTGTCCCTCGTGAAATTGTTACCGACCAAGGCACTCAATTCAATTCCAAGATGATGAGAGAGATAACAGAGAAATATGGGATTAAACATTGTAAATCTTCTCCATACCACCCGCAAGCCAATGGTCAGGTAGAATCCACAAACAAAGTTATGGAGGCCATATTCACCAAGATTGTTCAATTACATCATTGATATTGGGATGATAGGCTCCCATAGGCTTTGTGGGCATACTCGACCATGTGGAGAAATACCACTAGGCATACCCCTTATGAGCTAGTGTACGGGAAACAAGTACTTTTACCAATAGAATTCCAAGTAAGTACCTTCCGTATTTCCGCAGAATTAGGATTAAACCTAGATGAGGCTCAGAAGCAACGAGACCTACAATTGAATGAGTTGGATGAAATTAAGAAAGTTGCCATCCAATGGACAATATTAGTCCAAAACCAAAGGAGCAAGTGGCATGACAAGTTTATTAAGAAGAAGCACTTCCAACCTGGTGATTGGGCTCTATTGTTTGACTCCTGATTCAAAACCTTCAAAGGCAAACTTACAAGCCAGTGGTTGGGCCCTTATGAGGTAGACACTATATATGACAATGGAGCTGTAAAAATTAAAACAATTGATGATGGACAAGTCTCCTTTGTAGTAAATGGACACAAACTAAAATTTTATCTTAAGCCCATTTCTAAAGAGGATTTTATATAGGTCATGTCAAGTGACAAGGCATTGGCCTTAGTATATGGGGAAGTCCCCCCTTGTTCTTGAAAAGTTTTTTGAATTTCCTAATGTATATATGTAAATAGTTTTTGAATTTTGTTGATAAGGAAATTCTAAAGATTTCTGTAAGTATTTATTACCAGGAGTACACAGTTTCAAGGATCTTTCTTCAAAACATTGCTACACTTGAATTTTGTGTCTTCTAAAGCATCAAATGAATATTGATTTACTGTAATTAGCCATATTTTTGCAAACATTCTCATTTTTTTAAGGCATTCTAAAGTAGTTTCTCTTGAAACTCTTCACCACTGTATAAGGAAGTGACACCATAACTATCAAGCCTAGAGGTATCTCACACATTTTTTCCAAGAAACCTGAGTAAGTGAGTCAAGTGTCTTTATCAAAGAGTAACAAGGAGGTCTAATTAGCAGATAGTCATGGAAACATCACAATAACTACAAAAGAATAAAGTGAGTTGAGCCTAGAGATACCTTTCTTCTCTTTCTCAATGGTACCATCCACTACACACTAAATAGCTTAATTATATCATATCTTTAGATAGGCCATGTCCTCTTAAGTACCCCTTACATCGGGACAATCACTAAGTAATATAACATAAATTCATCCTCTAACATAAATACCATCCCAATTAAAAGATAAAGAAAGAAAGAAAAAGTTGTTTTCAGAGATGTCCCCCCATCTTCTTGCATAAAACAATTCTATACTAAAATATTAAAAGATGGAGGGCCAGTCTTTGAGGGTGTAAGAGGCTAACCCTTCGGGATACTGAATAGGTCTATTGGCAATGGGTACCGGCCTGTGGTATGACTAGGTAAACCCACCAGAGTACAGAACATGTTTTCTGGCAGCGAGGCATTCTACCTAGCGAGGATGGTAATCTCACAAAATAAATTAAAAATTTACACTTGTCCTGATGTACGACATTACTTGCAGACAATGCTGACATGAAGTATGTGTGGTTAAGATAAGGTTAATGAACTCCATAAAATTTCCATTGGGAAATAACTCTAAGACTATCTTGAAACTCTCTTGCCTATCTCTTCTTATCTATATATAGGATCTCTTATCCTATAGATGGGGCCATCTTCTAACCGTCTCATCAGACCAATCTGTGAAATTTATCTTTACAGTTGACATACTATAAATCTTCAACTATTGTGGGATACTGACTTGTTTCCTATACTTTTGATTGTGAGGTGTCACAATACTTAGGTGTGGGGGAGGGGTTCATGAGTTGACAAATGATAATTGCCTAGAGAAATAAATCCTTGCAATAATTTTTGTATTATTTCCATGATACAGGTTATTACATTGATAGTCATTATTATTTTTAAAAGTGATAAACTCTTGTATGCTATAAATTACTGAACATATACTTAACATACCACTCTTTATCGGTTTATCTTTCATTACAAGCTATACATTGTAGATTGACAATACATGTTTTATGCTTACTATAACCTGTTCATTGTAGGTTTTACATTATATGTCATATGCAAGAGGATTGAGTGAGCATGATGGAAAAATCAACAACAAGGGAACATTCTGCCTCTGCTCATTAACCACTGTGATTGTCAAAACACTTCAAATTTGCAGGCTATCCATTATAAGAGGTGCAAATGTACTTAACACATAAGTATTGTATGAGGTGCCATATGAGAATCGTATGAGGTGCTGAACATAGCACCATATGAATTACACACCAGTAACTATCCTGGATTCCAGGTAACTAGAACTCGATTACATGCAATTGAATTGGTTGCAGGCAATTGATTGAAGATGCTTTATATGTTCATGATCAAATGTCCAAGTCAAAAGACTTGGACATTGATCTAACTGCGCATCATTACATTTCCCCCAAAAACGAGCCTCTGAATTCAAAATTTCCCACACATGGTAGCTCGTGTGCACATGTGTGCAGCCTACTCCACTATAGGCGCATTCAAAATCGGGCTGGGCAACCATTATCTCAATTCTCCCTTGCCATTTTCTCTACCCTGTGTTAAGAAATCATGCCCAACCTCTGCCATTTCTTCCCCTATTTAAATCACGTTCGGCCCGTGCCCAATTTGTGCAATCTCTTGGCTCGATCACACCCTTGCCTAGTGAATTTTTCCTCTGCCACAATGCCTAGGAGGTACGAACCCTCTTCCTATGCAGATCTTTTTTCCCTTCCCAAATTTGCACAATGCAAAGAGGTGTTTTTGTGCGTAGGCTGGGGGCCATTTTTGTCTAACTTGCAGGGCCATGATGACGACCTCTCCATGCAATTTTCCCTCGGTTTCAATGGGAAGACAACACGCATGGGGTATCTTTCCTTTGAAGTCTCAAAAGATTCCATTGCTACAACTACAAAGCTCCCAAGAATGGGAGATAGATGGTTCAAAAACCACCAATTGCTGTGCTCAAGCTATAACAGGGTGTTTAAGCCCGAATTCAAGAACATTTCAGGAGAAAAAGGATATTCTAGGGAGTGGATAAAGGTGGGATTGATCAACCCTCTCATCTTCGTCATGAGGTTGATTACATGTGAAGGTAGATAGTCCACTTTCAAAGATTGTCATTTGAGATTGCTGGCTCATTTTCTGTTCAACAAACCTTTGAACTTCCCCAGTGAGAAGATGTCCTCTCAAGTGAGGAAGAATGTGACTAACCCCCACAACAGTCTCTTTCACCATGGCTTTATCAAACTCCTTTTTCTAGTCGAACTAGAGAAACAGGGGAAAACTTGGGATGCATTTATCTATCAATTCACAAACCCTCACTTGACAATTAAGACTGGAAAAAATCCACTTAGCCTAAAAACTATCTCTCAATCCAAGCATCTCTCTCCAAAAAATCCAAACCCCCTTGCACAAACCCTCTCTTTGCCAAAAAAATACAAAAATCTTGTTGATATCCGTACTTCCTCATCGGGTAAAAATACCAAGAGAAAAGACCAAAAGAAGCCTATTGTTAAACCCCCAATGCCTTCAATTTATTTTGATCTCACACCTAAAACACTCCAAGAAGTAATTCAACAAGAGTTTCCCATTGTTCCCACAAATAGGAGGGGAGCCAATTGATTTGGTAAAGGATCCTTTCGAAATAGTACCCAGAGCACAAGAACAAAACCTTATGAAAAACCCCTGCCTATTTCAGATCCTATCCAAGTGTCCTCCGATATTGAGAGCCCTCACAAGAGACTTAGGGAAGTTTCTGCGGATGGATTAGAGCCACTAAGAAATACAAAATCAGAACCTACCTCTCCTTACCAATCCCCCACCACTCCTACTTCAACCATGCCTACTCTATATCCTAATACTAATAGATTGTCCACATCCCTCAAAGGATCTAAGCCTTCCTCCGAGATCACCAATTCTGCCCCAGCCATAGAGAAGCTACAAAAAGAAAAACCATCAGCTTCTCCAACAGTTGGAAGAAAGGAAGAAAATAGATGCACACCTTCATCATGATAATGCAGTCCTCTAAGAAAAGGTTAACTCCCTTCAATGGTTGGTTGATGAGATGACCAAATCCAACTGCAACCTCAGAGAACAATTGAAGCAACACAAGAGGCACAAGGAAAAGTCTTCACAGCAAGAAGGAGAGGCTTCCAAAGCTGATCCTCCTCAGCAAGCCTAGTCATGAGGGGTAATTTATTCTTGTTTGCAGTGGGACCTAGAAAATCGTAAGTGTGGGGGTAATGTTGTGCCCAAGATATGATCAATTTATGACAGTTATTATACACTTTTGTTGAATATACATATGTGTTTTTCATGTTTTGGAGAAGCTTTTTGAATAATTTTATGCTAAAACGATATGATCTACACCAGGTATGTATGATTCGTGTTTAATGTTGATATTGAGTATAATTCATCACGTTTTTACATTTCTAAGGATCTAATTCACGTTTTTTGGTGTTACAGGGAAAAAACGCATCACATTTCTTCTACTGACACTTAGTCCTTCACTCCTAGTACTTGATCTGGTACCCGGTCCAACACTTCATCCAACACTACGTATTGCACAAAAACGGTGGGCGATTTGGCGGTTATGGCATTGGCGGCCAGTGGTGGGTGAATCAGGAACATGGTTTTTTCTCGTGCTTTCCCCCTCCAACTACTGAACCCTTGACAACTTAGTTTAAGTTGTTAAGCAGGGCGAATATTGGCTCGCTCTATTTTTGATAGTTAGGGCACCATTAATGTAATTTGCCAATTTTAGAAGTGGTTCGACCCTCTTGTGGTCGACCACTTGGTCTATAAATATTATAAATACCACCATGGTGGTCAGATAGTTTTTCAAGCAGTAGAAGAACCAGTGTATTGGAGACAAACACGATTTTACTTTGTTTTGCCATTTTTCATTGCCAGATTATATAGAAACCGTGTTTTTGAATTTTAATGGTGAAATCGATTTGCTGAGTTCGTGGTGTGCCTTTAGGAAGTGACCACAACTTGCTGGGGGGCCCACCAACAGTCTGGTAATTGTTTTGTATGTTTTTTATGCATTTTATAGTTTAGTTGTTTCTCTTTATTTCCTGTACATGCATTATCATTTTGTTAATTAATTTATTGTTGTAGTTTAATTGCTTTAACTCTGTTTTGCAGGATAGTATGAAGGCTTGTGATAACATGAATTAATGTTGTAGTTAGGAACAAATTTGTGAATTCATAGACTAACCCTGTGTGCAATTAGATATTAGACCATGTTTGTTTTATGCTATTAGAATTAAATTTAAAACATAGTTTAAAACAAAGTAGAACAAAGTTTTAATTTGAGTTTTCTTCAACAAGGATTTGATGGATGGATAGGATTAATTTCAGTTTTTAATTATAGATTGCTTATCTCATTTTTATGTAGATATTCCTTAATTAGTTGTTGGTTAATGTATTTGGTAGTTTACTTTTTAATTTCATGTTTTAATTTCTATTCTTAAGCATTTTCCTTATTGCCGTTTGGATTAGAATAGATATAGCATAGTTTCATTTTATGTACTTTATTTCCAAGAATCAGATTGCAATTATAAGTCTTAGTTAATGGTTGAATTTAGTTTTCCTTACATAGTATAGAAGTAGAATTAAAATCTCGTTTTATTGTTGATGGTTAACACATGAGTAATAATTCCATGAATATGCAGGGTAATTAGCATTATTTTTGTAATGGCTAAATTCTCATTGGATTGTTTAATCGATACCTTTCACTTTTCTATTGAGATCAGTATTGAGCTTATACCACTTGAATTATCTTTTTTTGTCAAGTCCCATCGAGATATTATAAGACATTGGAGACATTCACACAACCACCAACACTATATTTGAGTTTTCATAGGTTAAAATATAGTTTTCCTGTTTTCATAGATCAAAAGATAGTTTTTCCTACTTTCATAGGTTAAAAGATATAGTTTCCCGCTTTCATAGATCCAAAGATATAGTTTCTTTCTTTCATAGCTTAGAAGATAGTTGTATTGCTGTTGTAGGATAGATAGTCTTTTGTTTTGATAGATTAAAATGCAGTTTTCTTATCATAGATTAAAGGTTAGTTGTTAATCTTTCTTGCTTTCAGTTAAATAGATTTCCTTTTATGAATTAGAAATAGTTTTGAAGTTTGAATTCAGAATATAGTCCACTTGCCTCTTAGGCTAGATAGTTGTTCAATGAGAAGTTTTTATTAGATTACTTGTAGTATAAGTTGTCTTGGAGTAGTTAGTTTTTTACTTGCTTTAATAGGTTAGCTAGTTGTTTTGCTTACTTGTTTACTTGCTTTAATAGGTTAGTTAGTTGTTTTGCTTACTTTCTTTAATAGAATAGTTGTTGGCTTGTTTATTTACTTGCTTTATTTAAGTAGTTTGGTTTTGTTATTTGCTTATTTTTATGCTTAATAGTTGTTTTTTCTTATTGTTATGAACTAGTTTGCTTAGTAGGGTTTTTACTTGTCTTCTTAGAACTATCCATCGATTCTTGGTCCAAAAGTACTTAGGTTACATAGTTTCAAGTTGCTTAGTAGGGTTTTCTCATTAGATAACTTTGCCTGAATAGATTATCTTTTAGAT
This sequence comes from Picea engelmannii, assembly GCA_009831015.1. Taxonomy (NCBI): domain Eukaryota; kingdom Viridiplantae; phylum Streptophyta; class Pinopsida; order Pinales; family Pinaceae; genus Picea; species Picea engelmannii. The sequence goes on along the minus strand of ML777828.1, from coordinate 798,213 downwards.
AGCCACTTCCTTAGTTATACTATACTACTACCGACCCTTCTACCTTTGGCATATATTTTTCTACAACTCTAAGTTTACTTACCCCTGGTTGACAATTTAATTGTGGGTTTTTAGTGTGTTTTTAGTGAATACATAACACCCATCACCCGATATGAGACCTGGAGGGTACCTGGAGACCTTGAGGGCAGTTGGAACTCCGACAGCCATAGTGCACTAAGACTTCCCGAGTTGGCCTGTTGCTGAAGCCCAAGGAAAGGGAGGTGTAGCAGTTGATGGACTATGTGACAGTGAAGGTGTACACTCCTGGGGTGGGACATGCATGTGGGGAAGGAGAGACCGTTGGTTGGAGTTTTGTTGAGTTTTGGTATCTTAGTCTAGACCATGTTGATGTGGAAGGTCTTCTCAATCAAAAGATAAGTACAATTCTCTATTTATTGTATGATTGTGTATCTTGTATACATGTTATAATGCTATTAGAATTTCCTATATTTACATATATATACATTGCATATATGCTTTCATTACCTGCATCCATGACTGTACATAATGTGTTTCATGTTTCATTTCTTAAGAAATATATACCTGATGCTAATCATGTAATCGATTGGAATGTGATTCAGGTGGAGCAAGAAGGTGTCTTGTAAGTGCATCTGGTGCACATATTGGACCGAAAGAGAAAAGAACTCTGGAATCGAGCCATAGAATTTGTAAAGGTCCAGTGGACTTAGTACAGTCTTGAGGAGGCGACACAGGAGCATGAGGATGCTATGCGGGTAGAATACCCACATATTTTTAAAGATTTTGGAAATCTTGCTGATGCTGTGTAAAGAGTTGCACTTGGAGCACTCAATCTTTGGGATCTCACCCTGTGAACCTCTGAGTTCGCGAGATCCCTAGATCTCTGCCACCTGTCCTCCTCCTAACAGACGACTGCGATTCTCTCGCGGTTTTGCGACTTCGGGACTTTCGGGACAAAAGTCTCGACCTCTTATCCTTCGATATGATGAAATGGCGAAACTCCGACACGTCGTCAATGTGGGTCCCACGATGGAACTTCCCACCTTTTTTGGAGTTACGAACCTCGCGACTTCATGAATCCTGATGCTGAACTTTCAACTCTTCAACCCACGAAACCCCGAATTGGTCAATGAAGGTCTGACCTCCATGTCGATGAGTATGCCACCTGTCCACTCCCAGATGGATGGTCCAGATTCTCTTTGCAGCTTCGCCACTCATGAAGTTGAAGGACTTCCCTTTTTAATCTCCAATGTCCAAATCCTCAATACGGGTGATCTCGTGACACATGTCCTTCCAATCGGACCGATCAGATTCTTTTCACTACTCTGGGACTTCACCTTTCATGACCTTGTGAATATTTATGCAAGGGTTTCAACCCTTCGACTCACGAAACCCCGAAATGAGATTTACGTGGGTGATCCAACGACCCATGTTGACTTGGATCCCACGGTCCGATTCTCCCAAGATTGTACTCAGAAAAAACACTCACCGTAACCTTCTTGCTCCTCTGCAAGATCTGACGGTTCTCAGGACTTCGTGAATTCCCCTCGGAGAATTTCGACCGTCTAATGCCTCCTTAATGATTTCTGTGAAATGAACATGGTATCTCCTTTCGAAACTTGTCCTCTTGCAAGACAATGTCGCTGTGCCTCCTTCCAATACTTCAAGGTACTGGTTCTCTTTGAGCTTCTCTTCGACAACTTCAAAGGCTCTATCCCTTATGAGCTTTCTCCACAACTCGAGTCTTCAAGAAGACTCCTGCACGCACTCCTTGCGACACTTCTTCAAATACACTCCAAGTATTTGAAATTCTTAGACTCTGTGCACTCTCCTGCGACAACAATCTTTCAACAATTTCGCTCAAGTTGCAAACTCTGAGACTCTTCTCAACCAACGCACACTTTTCACAGCTTCTGTTCTTAGCTTGCATTTCTCCAAGAATGAGAACAATGCTATCCCTCCTGAGCTTTTAGAGATGAACTTTGATTTCTGTCAATGCACACCTTGTGGACAATTTCACTGCACTCCTTCCAGGAAAACTCTTGCTCAGACAGAGAAACAATTGAAACTCATTCCTTACTCTCCCTCTCTTCAAATTTCAGACATTAAGTATGAAATCAACATTCACGCAACAAATAAAATGCATAATAGAGAGTAAACGGGCATATGTCAATCAACATGCACAACACAGAAAGCAAATGGACACCATGAGTTTGAACTAAAAATCTTTATATTAATCCAGAACTTCTGTACATGGGGTTCTTCTACACAGCTCTCAGCTTCTGCTCTCCTATGCTCTCTTCTCATAATGCTAATGTTACAATGATACAAGTGAGGGTGTCTATATCCATTTTCCCTCCTCGCTCTAAACTGTCTAATCTGGAATTCAAAGCTACCTACCTACATTCATTAACATAAATGCCTCTTAGTCCTTCAGAAGAGAGCGGGACGCTCAAGGTCTAATTACAGTCTAAAAGTACACTCTTTCTTAATTGTTACATTTAAGTTTGGCACATCCAAATTCAAAACGTTTCAAACAATTTATCATGTGTCAAAATGCGTTGGTGCTTGCCCCATGCTCGCTTGATGTTGGCGATGCTCCTGCATCATACTCCCTCGCTTGAAAATTTTCATGGGCTCCTGTCCATGAGCTCTCGCATGGTCTGTCCATGCTTCTGGATATATATTTCATTCTCCCAGATGTCATCTTCAACTGGATGTCCCTTCCACTTGACCAAGTATTCAAAGTATTATTTTCTCCTGGTCCTCTTGCTAACTCTTTTGTCCAATATGCTTTCCATCTGTGGTTTCTTTGAAACTGGCATTTGTTTTGTCCACTGAACCTCTGGTTGTTCACTACCTGCTTTTTCTTCCTAATCTTTGTAAGGGTACAAATCTGAGACGTTGAATATCGGAGAAATTCCGATCCCGTCGGGTAATTCAATCTCATAAGCATTTGCCCCAAATGTTTTCAAGACCTTACATGGTCTGATCTTCTTCATCTTCAGTTTGTTATATGTCCCCTTCAGGAACCTTTCCTTTCTCAGATGTGCCAGAATCAAATCACCAACTTCGAACTGAAGTTGTCTCCTATGCTGATTTGCTCTGCGCTTATACTCTTGGATCGAGTTCTTCAATCGCTCCTTCACTTGGCTGTGAAGTTCCTTCATTTCTTTGGAAAAATCTTCTGCACTAACACTTCTTATCTCATCCCGTTCTGAATTCCTTAGTTCAGAAACTCCTCTTGGCTGCATCCCATAAACAATTTGGAATGGAATCTGCCCTGTGCTTCTGTTGATTGAATCATTATAAGCAAATTCCACCTGTGGAAAAATATTGTCCCACTGTCTGTGGTGTTCTGTCACCAAGCTCCTCAACAAGTCTCCCAAAATTTTGTTCACAACTTCTTTCTGTCCATTCGTCTGAGGATGATAAGATGAACTGAACAACAATTTTGTTCCTAGCTTTTTCCATAAGGTTCTCCAGAAGTGTCCCATGAACTTAGTGTCTCGATCCGAAACTATGCTCCTTGGTAAGTCGTGAAGTCGAATGACCTCTTTGAAAAACAAATTCGCAATGTGAGTTGCGTCACTGGTTTTCTGACACGGTATGAAGTGTGCCATATTAGAAAATCTGTCTACCACCACAAACATTGATTCAAACCCTCTGTGTTCTTGGCAGCCCCAATATGAAGTCCATTCTTACTCCATCCCATGGCCTGTCAGGTATGGGTAATGGTTGATAAAAGCCTACATTCTGCCTCTTTCCTTTTGAATGATGACAAATTTTGCATCTGTCCACGAATATTTTGATGTCTGCTCTCATTCCTGGCCAATAATATGACCCATTTAACTTTGAGAATGTCTTTTCACGACCAAAATGCCTGGTCAATCCTCCACTATGTTTCTCCTTCAACAGATTCTCCCTCATGGAGCATTTTGGAATACAAAGTTGATTACCCTTAAACGATAATCCTTCTTGGATCATGTATTCTGTCCATTGACCTCTGTCCCTGAGAATTGGATTCTCAGCTGCTTCATATGCCTCCTTAAAATCTGGATCATCTCTATACATGTCCCTGAGATCATCAAAACCCAGTGTTTTGACTCTGAACTCCTGCAACAACAAACATTTCTTGCTCAAAGAATCAACAACTTTGTTAGAAGTTCCAGAAATATGCTTAGTTACAAAAGTAAAGTTCTGCATGTATTCAACCCATTTTACATGTCTTTGATTCAACTTCTCCTGTTGAGTCACAAATTGCAAAGCATGATTGTCACTGTATAAGACAAACTCCTTGGGAATCAAATAGTGTCTCCATTTCTTCAATGCCTGAATAATAGCATAAAACTCCTTGTCATATGTGGAGTACTTCATTTTCACTTCATTCAGCTTCTCGCTGAAGTATGCTATTGGCCTGTCTTCTTGGCTCAAGACTGCCCCTATTGCAAATCCACTTGCATCACATTTTACTTGAAATGTCTTTTTGAAATCTGGTAACACCAAAATTGGTTGTTCCATGATTTTCTTCTTCAACAAATTAAAACTTTTCTCAGCCTCATCTTTCCAGTGAAAATACTTGTGTCTCTTCTTCACTGTGTCCATCATTGGTGCACTAATTCCACTAAAATTCCTGATGAACTTTCGGTAGAAACTAGCCAATCCATGAAAACTTCTCACCTCAAATATACTCTTCGGTGATGGCCAATTCTTAATTACCTCCACCTTATCTGGATCCATCCTCAACTTATCTGTAGAAATAAAAAAACCCAAATAAATGAGCTCTGTCTTCATGAATGAGGATTTCTTCATGTTTATCAACAACTTCTCTTGTTGTAGCCTCTTCATCACTGTAGCCAAATGTTTTAGATGCTCTGCCTCTGTTTTACTGAAAATTAGTATGTCATCCAGATACACAATGACAAATTTTCCGATGAACTCCTTCAGGACTTCATTCATCAACCTCATGAAGGTACTTGGCGTGTTTTTTAAGTCAAATGGCATAACAAGCCATTCATACAACCCTTCATTAGTCTTGAAGGTTGTCTTCCATTCATAACCTTCTCTCATACGAATCTAGTGATATCAACTTTTCAAATCAATCTTCGAAAAAAAAAATTCCCCACTTAAGCAATCTATCAAATCATCCATCCTTGGCAATGGAAATCTGTACCTGATGGTTATCTTGTTGATTTCCCTCGAGTCAGTACACATCCTCAACCTCTGTCTTTCTTTGGACTAAGAACTATTGTAACAACAAATGGACTCAAGCTTTCTCTCACCAACTCCTTTTCCATTAAATCTTGTACCTATCTTTTGGCCTCTTCATTCTCTTTCGCTGTCAATCTATACGCTGCTTTGTTTGGTAAACTAGCTCCAGGTATGAGATCAATATGATGACTCACACTTCTGATCGGTGGCAACGAATGAGGTAGTTCGTCTACTACTATGTCAGCAAACTCTTCCAACAGTTTCTGAACCTCTTCCTGTAAATCATCTACCCTTGTACTAGTTAAAACAATTTTAGGCTTCCTGACCACAATGAATTGCGGTTCCTCCTTCTTCTTAACCTCTGTAATAAGTTCCTTCCCACTCATGAGAAGTACAATGTTTCTTACTTCAGGTTTCACCTCTTTGTCCTTAATCGACAACAACATGTGAGTTCTCCCATTCTTCTCTAGGGTGTATGTGTTCTTCCTCCCATCATGAATCACATTTCTGTCATATTGCCACAGTCTACCCAACAATAGATGACAAACATCCATGGGAATAACATCATAGAGTATTTCATCTTTATACCCTCCTATCTTAAATTCAACTAAACATTGTTTAGTGACATTTACCTGATGCCCTTTTTGTAGCCACAAAACTCTGTATGGGCTTGGATGTTCAATAGTCTCCAGCTCTAGCTTTTCTACCATCTCTGTAGAAATGAGATTATTTGTGCTACCACTGTACACGATGACCTTGCATACCCTGTCCTTGGTTTTGGAAGCAGTCCAAAAAAGACTGTTCCTTTGCACCGAACTCTCCACCTCCTTCTCTGGTGTTAAGAGAAATTTTCGCATCATCAACAATCTTTCGCCTTCAACATCTTCTGCCTCAACATTCCTTCTCTTTGCTTCGGCGATGTGAGTTTCACCACCCTCTTTCTTTTTGTCTAGACACTCATAAGACTTGTGTCCAATCTTTCCACATGTGAAGCATTTCACTACTTCACCTCTTCCTCTTCCTCTACCTCTGGTACGAGGAAAAATGTTTCCATCAACATAATGACCTTTCTATTCGTTATGATGCCCTCTCTGTGAGCTTCCACCTCTCTCAGTTTGAGTTTGAGGTTTCTTCCACTCTTCCTTGGGTTTCTGATTTCTATCTTGGGTAACTGATTTGCCTCTGGGATGACTTCTGCCTCGGCCTCTTTGACCTTGTTTTCGTCTCAACTTCTCTTCAAACTTTAGAGCCATTTGATAAGAATCCTCCACCATTTGGATGGTCATCATGCTCATTTCATCCTGAATGTCGTATCTCAGACCATTCATATACCTGGAAACCTTTTCATCATCACTTTCACGATGACCTACCCTGATGTTCAGCCTGTAGAATTCTTCAGTGTACTCCTTCACTGTCATCAACTTCTGTCTCAAATTTTGCATTCTCCGAAACAGAGTAATCTGGTAATCCCTGGGAATGAATTTCACCTTCATCTTTGTGATCATCCTATCCGAAATCTTGATATTCTGCTTGCCTTTGCAGTATCTGTCATCTTGTAGCTCATCCCACTACAATGTTGCATGTCCTTTAAGTCTTGTGACAACATGCTTGACCTTTTTGTCTTCCTCGACATCTTCATAGTCAAAATTTGTGTCCAGAGCTCTAATCCAATCTAGAAGCTCTTCGGCATCCAGGTTTCCTTCATATACTGGAATATCCATTTTTTCCTTAGCACCCATTCTTGCAACAACCCTAATTAGGCGTTCATTTGCTGCATCTTCTGTTGTGACTTCTTCTCTTTCATGTCCAGCTTCATCTTCACTTTCGGAATCATTGACATGTCCAACACCAGCTATGCACCTCTGTGTTGTCTCCATGTCCTCAATTCTGGCACGTATCTCACGCATCTCTCTTTCCATGGATGGATTTGGCACCTTCCTACCCCTTCCTCTTGGCATTTCCCTCTCCTCTGGCGGATCGGGTGTTTGCCTGCCTCTTCTTCTCGGCGGCATGGTGAATCTTTATTTCTCGCTTTCCTTGTCTGAAGTATACAAATAGAGTCAAGCTCTGATACCAAAACTGACGCAAGACCTATCGGCCCTCGGGACAAGATCCGCTCACAGGATCGTTCTTTACCCCTTTGAGCCAGATTGGCTCTTTTGGATTCCCTGCTGGAATTTCCTTTCAAATCGATCCACAGGTCCTTTTTCGCATCTCGCAATATCGCGAGTTCGTGAGTCGTGGCTCCCGAATATTTCTTCTCAAATCTGCGATACCCGAGATCGTGAAATGGTTATGGCTCCTTCTCTGTTAGCACTTTCTGTGTGTGACCATTGGCTGGGATTCATGCAAGCTCCTCTCGCCACTCGACACTTCATGAGTTCAAAGGTTGAACTCTTGTGCTCTTGTCTCACAAATACTCGAGACACGAAAAGTCAACAGAGCATTGACTCCCTTCACTAAGTGACGTGTATCCACGGGTCTACTTCCTGGGCCCCAGCTTGAGGTTCTTCCACGCATCCACACTCGTGCCTCAACTCTCAGCACTTTGCAACTTTTGCAATTGAAAGTAACTCCTTTCAAACTCTGAACCCTCGAACACACGAAATGTGATGGGGTTCCTGATCCAATAGTCCTCCCGTGACCTGGATCCTACAACTATCCACACTCCTCATGATTTCGCCTCTCGTGACATGGAGCACTCAATCTTTGGGCTTTCACCCTGCGAACCTCCGAGTTCACGAGATCCCTAGATCTCTGCCACCTGTCCTCCTCCTAATGGATGGCTACAATTCTCTTGTGGTTTCACGACTTCGGGACTTTCGATAAAAAAGTCTCGACCTCTTATCCTCCGATATGCCAAACTGGTGAAACTCCGACACGTCATCAACGTGGGTCCCACGATGGAACTTCCCACCTTTTTTGGAGTTTCAGACCTCGCGACTTCGCGAATCCTGATGCTGAACTTTCGACTCTTCAACCCACAAAAACCTGAATTGGTCAAAGAAGGTCTGACCTCTGTGTCGGCGAGTATGCCACCTGTCCACTCCCAGATGGACGATCCAGATTCTCTTCGCAGCTTCGCCACTCGCAAAGTTGAAGGGCTTCCCTTTTTAACCTTCGATTTCTGAATCCCCGATACGGGTGATCTCGTGACATGTGTCCTTCTAATCGAATGGCTCATATTCTTTTCACTACTCTAGGACTTTGCCTTTCGCGAGCTCGCAAATATTTATGTAAGGGTTTCGACCCTTCAACTCATGAAACCCCGAAATGAGATTTACGTGGGTGATCCAACGACCCCTGTTGACTTGGATCCCACGGTTTGATTCTCCAGAGATTGTACTTAGAAGAAACACTCACTGTAACCTTCTTGCTCCTCTGTAAGATCTAACGGTTCTCGGGACTTCACAAATTCCCCTCAGAGAATTCCGACCATCCAATGCCTCCTTAATGATTTATGTGAAATGAACACGGTATCTCCTTTCAGAACTTGTCTTCCTATAAGATAATGTCATTGCACCTCCTTCCAATACTTGAAGGTACTGGTTCTCTTTGAGCTTCTCTTCAACAAATTCGAAGGCTCTATCCCTTCTGAGCTTTCTCCACAACTTGAGTCTTCAAGAAGACTCCTGCACTTACTCCTTGCGACACTTCTTCAAATACACTCCAAGTATTTGAAATTATTAGACTTTGTGCACTCTTCTGGGACAACAGTCTTTCAACAGTTTCGCTCAGGTTGCAAACTCTGAGAATCTTCTCAGCCAATGCACACTTTGCACAGCTTCTGTGCTTAGCTTTCACTTCTGCGAGAATGAGAACAATGCTATCCCTCCTGAGCTTTCAGAGACGAACTCTGATTTTTGTCAATGCACACCTTGCGAACAATTTCATTGCACTCCTTGCAGGAAAACTCTTGCTCAGACAGAGAAACAATTGAAACTCATTCCTTACTCTCCCTCTCTTCAGATTTCAGACATTAAGTATGAAATCAACATTCATGTAGCAAAGAAAATGCATAACAGAGAGTAAACGAGCATATATCAATCAGCATGCACAACATAGAAAGAAAATGGACACCATGAATCTGAACTAAAAATATTTGTATTAATCTAGAACTTCTGTACATGGGGTTCTTCTACACAGCTCTCAGCTTCTTCTCTCCTATGCTCTCTTCTCATAATGCTAATGTTACAATGATACAAGTGAGGGTGTCTATATCCGTTTTCCCTCCTCTCTCTAAACTATCTAATCTGGAATTCAAAGCTACCTACCTACATTCATTAGCATAAATGCCTCTTAGTCCTTCAGATGAGAGTGGGATGCTCAAGGTCTGATTACAGTCTAAAAGTACGCTCTTTCTTAATTGTTACATTTAAGTTTGGTGCATCCAACTTCAAAACATTTCAAACAATTTATCATGTGTCAAAATGCGTTGGCGCTTGCCCCACGCTCGCTTGATGCTGGAAATGCTCCTGCATTAGGTGGACATGTTGACTGTTGTCCTAAGTTCTTGTAAAGGGAATGTGTGCTAAGTGTAACTCATGCGGCTCCCGTAAGACAAGTGTCGACTTGGGCACATGCAGTTAAAACTGATGAGTCAACCATGTTGGGGGGTCATTCTCCCAACCTCCACGTGGGTTCGCTTGTGATTATACCATCTAGAGTCTGAACCTGAAAGCCTCTATATTTGACCTTTGAAATATTCACGCACGAAGCTAAGACCCGAAATCCATGAGTCATTCTGTGTTTTTTCCTCTGGTCATGCATCCTGAACCCAGGAGAACCCGTGGACTAAGCCACGTTTTCTATGAAGCCAGAGAATCACGTATATGTATGTGCCATGTGTGTGTCATAGCTATTGGTGGTTGTGGCCACGCAGTTCTTGGACTGAGTGTGGCTTTCTGCCTTCTGTTTTCCTGAGTTGTATTGACTAGTGGTTGTTGTCCTCACCTTGCGGGAATTGAGTTGAAACTGGTTGAAGAAGTGGGTTTTCAGGCCCGTGGATGAAGAGGTGGGTTGGCAGACCTGTGAGAAACTCTCCTAGGTGAGAGAGTTTGTTGGGAAGTGGTTTTCTCCCAGGGAGAGTCCAACACCAACTACGAATCTCTGATATTTCATGATTCGTCCTATTGCTGAAACCTAAGGCAAGGGAGGTGAAGCAGTCGATGGACTGTGTGACAGTGAAGGTGTATACTCCTGGGGTGGAACATGCATGTGGGGAATGAGAGTCCGTGAGTAGTGGGCCTAAGAAGGTTGTGTGTGTGTGTGTGTGTGAATGTTCTGCAGTGGTAGCGTTACCCGGTCTCTATGAAGGCCCGAGGATGCTACAGTTTTTCATCGGAGCTAAGTGAAGTGTTTGTGTAGTTGCATTTCCTAGCTTGTGGATGGTCGAGGATGTTACAAAATGGTATCAAAGCTAAGTGAAGTGTCTGTGTAGTAGCATTTACCGGATTGTGGATGGTCGAGGCTGATCCTTTTAATATTTAATGGGTAAAAAGTGACTTTATGAATTTTGGGTCACTTAAGTCATTTAAGTGAAATCAACAGATGATTAAGTCATGATCATTTATCTCACAAGGGAAATATAAAATATTGACCATCTATCTCATTAGAATACCAAGGGTGAGAGTGGTTACTCACTAATGAATATTAAAAGGAGCACTAGAGGAGAGGTGGGGTGCATTTTTTGAGGATATCTTGAGTGGAAGTTGAAGAGGCATGATTTCCAAGAGAGAGCTTGAGCTAAGGAAAAGAGTGGTAACAAAGGAGGATTGGCATGCATCCCAAGGATATTTCAAAATGAAATATAGAGAAGTATCGTACAACAACTGAAGGTGGGTTGTACAATATTTATTGTCGGTTGTACAACTGGGTTAAGGAACATAAGTCAAGAAAGCCTCACTGTTGATGTTTGGCATGATTTTTGAGGTGTTTTGGCTGAGAGAAAACCATACATAAAATTACTATACCATACAATCATTTCTATCAACACAAATAGAGGTTGTCTGCTAGTTTTTCTATTGTATCATTTCATACAGTTACACAAAAAATGAGACAAAAAATCCTAGCATAGAAACTGAGGTGTTGTTGGGATGATTTTGTAAGATAAGTGTTGTGTCTTTAATGTTGATATAAATTTCTACTGTAAACTCAAAATTTTCTCTTGAGCTCAACAAGAAGAATATCCTTGATTAGTTTTCCCCTTGTGGTCTTTTCCAGGGGCATTGCCCATAATTTTTTTGGGTCAAATGTGGTTAACGTTTCTATTGTCCATTTATGTTTTTGCTGCTATATTTTCATATCTTAGTCATTCTATGTTTGTGCTCATAAAGTACGATAGTTTACTGAAGTCTTTATTGGAGGTTGAAATATGTGTGTTGAATAAGTGTTTGTCTGAGTTATTTCAACAATGGAACTTTTATATTTGGATTTGATGGAACAAGATTTTCATGGAATTGTTGCATGTAGATCATTTATTTGTGAAGATCTAATTGCATAATTTACATTCTAAGGCATGCCATTCTTATAAAATCTGAATATGGCATGCTCGTTTTGTAATTGGGCTTATGGGGTCTGATTCAAAGTCCTAAATAATCACAAGTTGAAATCTTTGATTCTTTCTCCTTTCTTGAGATGGATTTGAGTAAATTGAGTAAGTAAAGTATGATATGCAATGGGGGGCGCATACATAGTCATAAAATTATTTTCTAAATCATCAAATGGTCCAATTGAATTAGTTTGGAGAGACAAATGTCATTCATAAGTTGGACCTATCAAGGTTTGTAGAAAGACTCTGACCATTACAACATCATGTTCAATCAAATGTTTATCACAAGCACTCAAGAATTGATCGATATGTCTTTTTGGATCCATGATTCCATCACCTGAAAAAATAGGTAGAACTCCTTGAGGGAGGATTGGTAATGTATCATGTTCTCCATGTAGATTAAGTGGGATAGAATTGGCCCTTCTTGTTGGAATTCTTTTTCCGTTGTTTGATTGTATTTCTTCATTAGGAACTTCATTTATTTCTTCTCGATCCCCCATGATTAGGGTTTCACTTTTTTTCTAATTTCAATTCTTGACAAACTTTGTGAAGTTGAAGCTTCCTTTTTTACTTCTTATTAGTGTACTTTTATGAGGTTCCAATTTTTCTTGGATTCACAATTGTCTTCTTTGCCACAAGGCCATTTTTCTTTATTCTTCCCGAGAAAGGGTTTTTGAAGATATTTCGATCTCTTCTCATCCTTTTTTTGTTGTTAACACCAAATCATACATTTGATGCAGGATACTTCCTTGATTTATGAGTCTCACTTGTAACTGAGGTTGAGTTGGTTCTGGTTGAGTCATTAAAATCCCGGTATGTGAAACCATCATTTTGTTCTCCCTAGTGGAGTCACCAAAAATGTTGATGTTCACATTGTTCAAAATATCAACAACAAATTTACAAGGATACAATCCCCCTACATTTTTAAAGAGGTGGTGCTCCTTTATTATTGCTAAAATGAATTATGAAAATACAGTTTAATATAAAAAGTATAATCACAAAAGAAAGGTTCCTAAGAAAAGGACCAGGAACTTGTTCAAAATAGAAATATGATATGTTTATAGTATTATACATTCTTTTAATTCTTTAAATGGATTGCTGAAGGAAAATCCTCTTTTTTTCTTTGAAATTCACTAAGACCTAAAAATTTTGCACTAAAACTACATATATCTCTTTTATAAAATTCTTCATTATTTTCTTGGTGTTCTTCAAGATACTACCTAAAGTGTGTCATTCTAAAGCCTAAAGAGACACAAATCATTTCCAACTCCCAAGTTTAAAGAATCAAGGACATTCTCTTTTGGATGTTGTCACCAACATACCTCCTGATAACAACTAGAAAAACTTGATGTTCCTAATAATGCCACGCGGGTTAAAAATAACTAGTTAGGGTCGAAACCATTGATCTCATTTTTTTGCTTGATATTGAATAAATCAAATTGAGTTGATATTTCATCAAGATGGGCAATGCTTTTTACATTTATTTCCCCAATTTTCCATGGTAATGGGATGACTGTTTTTTCCTCTTTTTATTAAAAAAGTGAGCGCAAAATTTATATTGTTTACATATATCAACTATAACTATTCTATCATAAACATAGTATGGTAGGTATGAAGGTTTCTCATATGAACAATAGAATATGATAATACTAAAATTTTCCATAGCTTCAAAGCTTCTTTTTCTGGATAAGAAAGATGCAACCTCCAGTGATAATCTTTATGTACTAGGTCCATAAATTAACTTTTTGAAAGAAGATAAAATAATTGTGTGTTGATACTAAGAGGGGGGGTGAATTAGTATCAAGTAAAATTTAGCACATTTTAAACTTTAACTTTTCAATCAAATAAATGCATTGCAATATACAATAAAGAGCACAAGAAGAAATACACAATGCACACCATATTTACATGGAAATCCACATAATGTTTTTCTTATATAATAAAAAGGTTACATTCATAGGAAGATACAACTTCAAATATTTTATAGCTCCAACTAGAAGGAGGATTCAACCCCCTATTTTATAGGCTCCAACCTAATGGAATCTTTAAGCCCCTAGATTGTCCAGCTTCAACTGGAAGGAGGCTCCAACCCCCTTTCCTTGCCCCTTCCTTCCACCATCAAATATGTATATAAAAGAATCAACATGTTACTGTCTATTTCAATGTCACTGTCCCTATCTCTATCATGGTTGGTGTCTCTGTCACCGTCATTGATGCATCATTATCATCAAACTGGGTCCACATAGACTGTTATTGTCACTATCATTGTCTCTGTCACTATCGTTGATAAATCATCATCATCAAAATGGGTCCACATATAAACTGGTTCCACATAGATATCCTAGGTCCACATGGGTCCACACATAAACCCCAACAACCACATAGAACCCTGTGCAAAGAATCGACCTTACACATTATAGTGAATCCATAGCCATGATTAAAACATCACAATAAGACTAGAAAATATCCTTCATAAGAGGTCCTTATCCTCCCAATTCCTTCAATATTAAACTTGTGCTAAGAGATAAAAATCTTGGATACACTAAAAATGTGAAAATTCATGATGGATTTATAGTAGTGTTGGCCCTATTTTTACTTTATGGGCCGAACTAATTGAATTTTCCTCAATTTTATGTCTAGGTTGTTGGAAAAAAAAATTCATATCTCATTCGTAGGGATTTAGAGAGACTTCAATATACAGTTGGAAAGGTCTCAGAAAAATCTTTCAAAAAATGTAACTTGTGATTCCATTTGAGTTAGTTATGTGGGGTAACAATTACCACAATTGCATGCTATCCAAATTGACCACAAATAATATTTTCAACATTCTCCATCTTGCAATATTTATCTTGGACATCTTTAGGCTTATTCACTTGAATTTAGGGGATTATTCACTTGGTTTTAGGGATTCTTCAAAGAATCTTCCCATGAGTGCCATGCTTAAAGATATGCCATAAGGGGACCACTTTGAAGACTCATTAAATTAAACCCATAATATTGTTTATGTTGATCACCAATAACTGACTTTGACATCAATGAAAACACCATTGAACATTGTGCACTTCATAGAAGTTATACACATATTTTTGTTTCTAGAGTGTAGGGTACCACATTTGTACAAGGTCAAATTTATAGTTATCGTTTTTGGCTAAGGGTAGGATTTTGGACACATGACAGTAAGTCGCAAAAAAATAAAATATGAATAAATGTAAAAGATTTTACTCTTTTGAAAATTTCCCAGCTGAAAAGATAAATCACTTGAAATAATACTTGACCAAATAAACAATGGAATTCTCATGAATTGAGAAATGCAATATATACAAAGCAAGATTAGGAACATTAGTTGTGGATTCCTGTCTAGATATCTGGTAAAATAACCATGTCATTTCCCTGTATGGATTTTTTAATGAACATACCTAAATATTTGAGAGGTATTCATAAAATATTGTTGAGTCTTCAAGGTAATCATGTAGAATTTCAAATCATCTTTTCTTCGTGTTCACTAAATATCAACTTCTGCAGTCTTGAAAACCATTGGTGGTTTAGGGAGTCTAAACGTCCTCTTAAATACTCAGGGAGTTAAAGAGATGGGTGATTATCCCTTTAACTGATTAATTCTCTTTTCCTTATCAAATTTGTTGATACACCATGAAATCAGTTCATTAAAATCATACACCTCCAGAACACAACCTGCCATGCAATTCTAAACATCCAAATCCTGTTCAATTTTTTTTTCTTTGGGTTGTAATGTAGAAAAATACCTGTAAGCCTATGACTACTGCAATATTTGATCTTCTCATCCCAAACTATTGATAGTGTCCCTGTAAAACATTTATTTTCTTTGAGATGACATATTTATCCAAGGTAGTTGACTTTACAATAACTTTTTGAATTGCTACTAGAGGAATACACTTGCTTATTTTAACATGTTCCAAGGATCTTAATTCAAGGATTTTAAATCATAATTGGTACTGACATTTATATAAATTTCTATTGAGAAACTCCTCATTAATAACTATATTAACACCTATACGAGTGGTAGTTATTTTTGGAAAAAGATTTAATAAATGATGGAAAATGTGTCAAGACAAGACATAAAGCATCTCGGGGTGATGGAGAATCATGAGGGAGGACAAGTGAAATAAGAGAATGATAGGGGTAAGTGGGGTAATGGAAGGATCGAGATGGGGGGATGGTGGAACGATGGTATAATCAGATGATCAGGAGGGAAGATGTGATGGAGAGCGGGAAAGTGGATGAGATTGAAAGTAGACGAGTGGGAGAGTATGAAAGAGAAGGATTAGGATGAGGTACAATCGAGAGGGAATAAGAGTAGAACAATAATCCACACCTGCAGATGAATGTCCCCTTTCAACAAAAATTCTATGTGTTGATAGTGCATAATGGAGGTCGTAGAAATCAAGAAGTGTTATGCACATTGCAGAACTTAGGCATAACAATGTAATCTGTTAGGAACCTACAATGATATCAAATTTTATAAGTATAGAGGAAAATTTGGAATGGACTATACAAGAAGAATTACACAAGATTTATCACACCTATAACTCAAAATTACTCAAAAGAATTAAAAGGGGGGATAAATTCTAATTGCATTCATGAGTAAAACCGTGTATGATTATGAATTGAGATACCCAACAATAGAAAACCAATCCTTCTCTTTGGTCAAATCAATTTGGTACTTAAATTATATTTTATCACCTCATATTATAGCTTATGTATGACATTATCCTATCAAAATGATATAAAATAAACAATTCAAGGAAGGAATAAGGGAAAAATAGCTAGCTAAACTTCAAGAGTATGATATGGAAATCAAACCTCGTAAAGTTGTCAAAGGAAAAGGGTTATGCAAGTTGATGAATGGTATTGAAGATGTTAATATAAATCCTCCTCATATAGATGATACTACCATGGAAGGTATATCCTTACCAAGGTCTGAATGGTATAAGGATATTATTTTGTACCCAAAGTTTAGACAATTTCTTATTGAAATGTCTTCTAAAGAAAGAAGATCTCTAAAAATGAAGACCAATCATTATGTTCATCTCTAGGATTTTCTTTTGGAGAAATATCGATGGCATTCTACTAAGATGTTTATACCATTCAAAAGTCCAAAAACAATTACAAGAATTCCACAAAGGAGCTTTTGGAGGATACTTTACACCTACGATGACTACACATAGAATTACCAGAGTTGGTCATTACTGGATAACCATGTTCAAAGATGTATATTTAATTACCATAAAATTCCTTCCATGCCAAAACATTCTCTAGAGAAAAGAAAAGAGCAACAAATCCTCTAATCCCTATAGAATTCAAAGAACCATTTCCATACTGGGGATGGAATTTATTGGTCCGATAAATCTAAAATCTAGCAAAGGTAATTAATACATTCTCACTTCCATAAAATATTTTACAAAATTACAAGAAGTTGTATCTTTGAACACTATTGATTCATAACAATTGATCCCAGTCTTAAAGGATAATATTATTGCTAGATTTGGTGTTCCTGAAAAATTATAATAGACAATGAATCAATTTTTATTGGGTTTAAATTCACTAAGTTATGTCAAGAACATGGTATTTTTATGGAACAATATTTCAATTATTATCCTCAAGTAAATGGCATGGCTAAATAAACTAATAAGACATTGATCCAAGTCTTCAAGAATATAATTGCTACAAATCAAATAAATTGACATAAAACATTGGTGGATGATCTTTAGGTGAATCAAATTACTACAAAGGGAAGAATTAGATAGTCACATTATACTCTGGTATATGGAAAGCAAGCTACAATTCCTATACATATGGAACTGAATGCACTAGCCATGGCTACAAGAACTAAATACATGGAAGAAGACTCCCCTCTCCAAGCTTGATATAAACAACTAATGCAATTGGAAGAACAAAGAGCACAATAATTTACATCCATGAACAAAATAAAATAAATATTAAGAGGCATTTTGATCATAGCACTAGTATTAAATATTTTCAAAAAGATCAATTGGTGCTACTCTGGAACAAAGAAAAGGATGAACCATCTTTTCATACTAAATTTTAAGCTCCCTAGATCAAGCCATATCAAATTGTTTTTTTTTTTTTTTCATTTCTTATTTGTTGAAGGATATGAATGGAATAGTTCAAACATTACACATAAATGGGAAATACCTCAAACACTTCTTTATCTAATCTCAATTTTTCCCCTTTACACATTGACCTTTACCACTTTCATTTCCCTCTCTATATATATCCCCTATATATCTCCTTTCCTTCTGCTTCCTTTTTCTTTCTATTTTTTTTGTTTTATTTGACTCCATTACTAAATGGACAAAGATCTCTAGATTCTCAACAACCAATCTGTAGGGGGTTACTATCCCACAGTTGGAGCCATTTTTTAATAAATAGTTGTTGATCAAAGTTTGAGTCTTTTGATCATACTTCCTCTTTTGTATGTCCTACACTTAGTATTTTTTTTTTCTATTTTTTTGGGTTGTGATAACATTTCCCATAGTCATCACGAGTTCATGATCCCGCAACCTGCAGGTTTGCATTATTAACATTTAGTCATTTTTTTTCATTTCAATTTTCATTTCACCCATTTTTAATTCTTCTACTTATCCAATTTATTGTTTGTGGGAGTCCCATTGTGGGGGTAAGTAATGTATCAAAAGATCTAGACCTTGCAAACCAACATACCACACTTCCTCCTACTCCAAAATGTCTCACGTAATTTTTCAACACACAAAATGGAACTGGAGAATAATTTTCTACCAAGGCCTTTATTTTCTAAGACAATTTCTACCATCCGACCACTTAATAGTCAAGAAGACATACCAGAGTCATGTTATATATTAAGAAGTGACACAAGCCTATTGATGGTTATCAAAAAATACAATGGAGATAATATTAAGAAGACAATTGCTTTAATTCTTGAAATATGGTAACTAGCCGCTATTTCAACTACACTCTCTTCAAGTGTCCTAAATTTTAAATAATATCTCCAAAAAAACTTGGACAACAATGAGGATTTTTGTAAAGAATTTCTCAGTACTTTCTTTGCTAAAGTCTCAGATATGAATGATGTACATAGAAGAGAGAAAAATATTCCTTCTAAAATTCTACTAAGACAAATAAATTCATGGTGGTTGAAAAGGGTCAAGTGTTTAATGGAAATACTTGTTAAATGTGACACAATAAATACAAAAATAAGTGATTTTGTCCTAATGCTTCTTGACTTAACAAAATATTTGATGGGCCCACAAGTAATAATGGATACAATATTTCTTTTAATAGATCAATTACAAGAACAATTGGATTGCTTTAAAATTTCACGGGAAAGTGAATTTAATGACTTAACTGAATGTTCGAAGGAAGAAGTGGAGAAGTGTCTAATCCACAATGTGAATAAAAATGAAGACATATACACTTCACCAAATGAGTTATTGAAAATTAATTATTTGATGCAAGAATCAAACATGAAACAACAGTTTCTCCCATCCGGGAGTACATTGAACTATGATTAAAGAATGCATTGATCATAATAACTGATCTGGATCAGGAGAAAAGAAGTTACTACCATTAGGGAACCTACAACTAAGCACTCTACAAAAGGGACTTCAAAAAGAAAATGAAGGGTCTTTTTTTTCCCATCATAGTAAGTCAACTAGTGATATTTTTGAATCCTTTAATTTCTTTTCTTCTCAGTTAGAATTCACCCAACCTTTCTTGAGTCATGATTTGTGAAAACCAAAGGTCAATGCCTAAATATGTATTCTTTCTTTCTTCCAAGTATTTCTTTTATTATTGGTCCACAAGAGTCCCATCCTAGTCCATTTAGAATGAATGCATTTATTTTTATAAATATTACATACATTATTCAAAACATTCATATATTTTTTAGGATCCCCAAAGAAATATTCGGTGCACATTTCTAGTGATTTCTATGACTTTGAGTCTTGAGCATGAGATATCAATAAATGTGTCTATCAAAATCTCATCGAGTTTTAATTGTAAAATCATGTTAAGTTCTCTTCAACTTTGGTCAATGTTTCTTATTCTATCCAATGATACACTCTAGAGTCTACTTTGATGGAAATGCAGTCCTTTGAAATTTCTCACTTTTATGGTTTATAGTATTGTACAATATTGTAAATATTCATTTCTGAATGGGCGTGTTCCTTTCTTAGGCATTCTTTGCATGTGATTGTTTATTTCATTACAGTATAGTCATTTATATAATTCTTTGTAAAAAAATTATTTCATTTGAAGAGGAGTATTGACTCTCAAAAAAATAGGGGGATTTATCCTTGTGATGTTTTTGAAGTTTCGTGGAAACTTGTCATAGATAATCTAGCTAGTATAAAAATCATATAAAGCTTGTGAGAGAGAAAAGAGAAAGAGAGACAAGCTTGAGAGAAATAATGAATTGTATTAAATTAATGAGTAAAATGAATAATACACATGATATAATCTACATGGCCAAGTGAATGCACCATAGTAGTGATATAGAGATATCTAGACATGGACTGACAAAAAGCAAAGTAATCGACCAACTAGTCCTAGTTAAATGATCCATGCAATCATCAATTAAATTAGTCACATGTGTGGAGGTGAGAGAAATAGCTGAAATCATAATATATGAGCCCTCTTCGCCACATGCATCAGATATTTTTCCTCTTGGTGAGGAAACCAAGGTGAACATGAAACTGTTGGTGATTAAACTGAGGTTTCCATGCATGAGTAGCCTCCACTAGTCTAACTGAGGTGTAACTGACTCTGAACTGAAGAGGGAAGGAACCCTATTTTGTAGGATGCACCATAATTTGTAGGGGAATATTCTCAAGATAGAATATTATCATCTACGGAAGTGCTCTCAACATTGGATTATCAACCTTAGGAACATAATTACCTAGGTGAGTGTGCAATATCTCCAACACACACCCTGAACACTACTAGGGTGTAAATGATGAATGGGTCTTGACAACCAAGTCCATGTTATGTACCCATTTTACAATGCATCTAAGAATGAACACTAAAAACAGAGGAGGGAAAAACTCATGGAAAAATACTCCCCCTCAAAGTACACTACATAAAAAATGAGGAAGAAACAAAATAAGTTTCTAAGGAACTGTGTTCTTTACTCCAAGACGATTGCATAGAAAGTTGAACTTATACTTAGTAAATGTCTTGGTGAATATTTTTGCAGTATTTTCGGTGGATGGACAACACTGCAAATTGATGATCATGTCATGTACTAGCTCTTTGATGTAATTCATATGGATCTCAATGTGTTGGTTCTGTTGTCACTGCAATGGGTCTCTACAAAACTTAAGAATACTCTGATTGTCACACCAAATGACAATTAGATACTGGAACTATATGTTGAGCTTAGTGAGGAAGTTCTAAATCCAAAGTCCCTAAATAGTGATGTTGACCACTACTCTCTACTTGGCCTCTATTGACGATAAAGAAATTGTTGATTTCTTTTTGCTCGACGAACAAATGGGATAGGAACCCAAACTAAGAACATACCTAGAAGTATAATTGTAATATGTGATATCTCCAGCCCAATCATAATCTGTGAATCCCATGGGATCCAATGCATAAATTTCTGCATAGTGGATCCCATAACTTGTGGTTCCCTAAACATATCTGAGGATGCACTTTAAAGCTTTCTAGTGTAGCTCATGTGGCTCTTGCATGTACCTAGAAATTTCCCCTTATACATATGAGAGATCCAGTTAGGCATGGCTCATATATAGAAGGCTCCCCATAAGTTTTTGATACAAGGTGTTTTCCACCAATGGTGTATCCTCTCCATCCTTAAGATGTACCCCAGACAAAAAGGGTGTGGTTGTCGACATGTAGTCGGTCATGTGGAGTCTAACCAAGATAACCTTGGAATACTTAGTTTGAGATATCTTGATTCTTTAAGCATCTTGACTGATGTCTAGACCAAGGAAAAAGTGGAATGGACCCATGTCTTTGACTGTACAAATTATTGAGACCTAACTTCCTATGATCAGGAGGTCATCAACATATAGAACTAGGATTAGTAAGGAGTCCAAGGTTTTGATCATGTAGATGTTTGGATTTTATTTACATCTAACAAAATGTCGAGAAATAAAATAAGAATCCATCTTCGCATACCATGGTCTAGGTGCATGCTTGAGGCAATAGAGTGAATTTTTCAGTCGACATACTAAGGATGAATTCTTTATGAACCCCATAGGTTGATCCATGTAAATATCCTCTTAGATATCCCCATGAATAAAGTCATTCTTCACATCCATCTGGTGAACCTCCCACCCCTTAATTGCTACATTGGCAAGGGACAATCAGATGGAGTCCATCTTTGCTATTGGAGAAAAGGCCTCATCATAGTCTATTCCATGTATCTCCTGAAAACCTTTGGAAACTGGTGTTGCCTTATTGTTCCTATATACCCATCTACATTTGACAATATTTCTATCTAAAGGAAGTGGAACTAGATCACAAGTTTGGTTCTCAAGGAGAGAGTTGTACTCCTCTTACATAGCAGCTTCCCATAAGAGATTCCTTGCAACCTCTGCATATGTTTGCAGGTTTGAAGTTATAACCATGTAGAAATGCATGATAATCATTGGCTTTGTAGTTTCTAGTGCATGAGGAGGATCCTCAAATTTGGATCTCGTCCTCCTCCAATCTACTATATCCCCAAGTTCACCAGCTTCCTGTAGGATGGTCTGTGCCCACTTGGGTATTTGTTTTGGCTCATCATCAACATACTCACAATATTCCAAATCTGATTTAGGGATAATATATGAATAATGATATGAATGAGTGGAATAATCATCTCTGATGTTTTGGGCAGGAGGAAGTACAAATGTCTCTACATGTGACTCTAATGGTGCATGCAAGGGACTTTACTCAAACTGGACACTTTTCTCAATAATGAGCTTTTCCATTGAGGGATGAATCAGTCGGTAACCCTTCACACCATTAGGATGTCCCACAAATATGCATGTTTTACTCTATGGGTCTAATTCTTTCCTTTTTGCATAGGGCACACATGCCCATGTACATGATCCAAATATTCATAAGTGGGTGACTTGTAGTTTGCTTCCACTCTATTCCTCAAAGGGAGTCTTGTCCTTGACAAATTTATGAGGAGATATGTTATGAATGAAATTATCACAATTAAGTGCCTTAGCCAAAATATTGGAAGGTAGAAACCTTTCATGCAACATGAAAATGGACATCTCTTTGGCGGATAAATTCTTTCTCTTGGATACTTCATTCTGCTGTGGAGTGTAAGGTACTGTATGATGCAATTGTATACTCACCTCTGAACAAAGATGATAGAAATATCAGTTCA
This sequence comes from Picea engelmannii, assembly GCA_009831015.1. NCBI lineage: Eukaryota > Viridiplantae > Streptophyta > Pinopsida > Pinales > Pinaceae > Picea > Picea engelmannii. The sequence continues at coordinate 775,054 of ML777828.1, read as the reverse complement.
CATATTCCCCCCCATTGCCTTTGTGGATTGTTTTGATATTCCTCCTAGATCAAGTCTCTGCATGATATTTGAAGTCTTTGAGATGCTCAAAACTTCAGACTTCTTCCTGAGAAAATAAACCCAAGTGTATTGTGAGAAATGATCAATAAATGTAATCATGCACCTCTCCTTGCTAATCGATGAATGTAGAAAGGGTCTCATTATATGGCTATGGATGAGCTCTAAGGGAGAGGAGGCCCTCAAATCCTTTCCTTTCTCAAAATTATCTTGAAGATATTTTCCAACAACACATCCTTGAAAAAATCCTATGGAAAACTATATGTTGGGCAATCTTGTCACCATTCCTTTTTGGCTAAGTTTTTGGATGTATTTAAGGTTTATATGACCAAATATGTCGTGGAATAATATATTATCAATATCAACATGCATCAGTAGTAAAGAAGAATCATATTTAGCAATAAAATTATTAAATTTATGAAAATGAGACTAGTGATTTACCTCACCAATAACAATATTTGAGTTATCATCCATGTCATATATGGCTACAGAATTAGGTGTGAATTCCACCCTTTTTCTTGTGCCAAAATGTGTGAACTGATAAACAAAGAGTAGATTCACAGAGATTTTTGGAACATGTAATAAGTTCTCAAATATTCCATGTTGGATATCTACTCTCCCTTTTCCAATGACCTCAATTGAGGTATCATCTCCCATGAGGATGGGAGGACCCGTGAATTTTCATGGAAAATTGTCACATAGAACAAATCTTGCAAGAAAGAAAAGAGAAATAGAGACAAGATTGAGAGAAAGAATTAATTGTATTAACTGAATGAGTAAATTCAATAATACAAATGATATACTCTACATGGCTAAGTGAATGCACCAAAGTTGTGATCTAGACAGATCTAGACACTCACTGACATAAACCGAAGTAATATTCCACCTAGTCCTTGGTAATTGATCCATGCAATCATGAGTTAACTGAGTCATGTGCATGGAGGTGAGACAAATAAATGCGATCAAAATATATGCACCCTCTTGGACACCTTCATGAGATGTGTACCCTCCTTGTGAGGAAACTGAGGTGTGCATGGAACTACTAGTGATAAAACCAAGTTTCCCATGCATGAGTAGCCTCCACTAGTCTAACTAAGGTGTAATTGACTCTGAACTAGAGAGGGAAGGAACCGTATTTTATAGCAGGTGCCCTAATTTGGAGGGGAATATTATCAATAGAGAATATTATCCTCTATGGAAGTGCCTTCAACATTGGAATATCAACCTTAGGAAAATAATTACCTAGGTGAGTGTGTAATATCTCCAACAATGTTATCTTTAAGACCTTGAATAATATTTTAGATCAACAAAGGTGTACATCAAGTTCAAGGGATATGATAAAAATGATAGGGATTACATTCTTGATATTCTCTCTTAGTTGGGATTTGAAAGTTTTCCACTAGAGTAGTCAAAACTCTCTTCTCAAACACCTTTACTAAAGTTAATGGAAAACTATGAAAAAAGATTAATACTTACCAATTTATTAGGAAAGGTTGTCATTTGGCCCCTTCATTGTATGTTATTACAATTAATGCTATAAGGTATTTTCTTGAATTTATTTGAGTTGAAGGTCAAATTTGATGAAAGATCCCTTTCTAATTAATGTATAATTATGAAAAGATCTTAAGCCTTACCAATTTATTAGCCAAGGTCATCATTTGGCCCCTTCATTATGCATTATTACAGTTAATTCCATAAGGTATTTTCTTGAAGTTATTGGAGTCCAAGGTCAAATTTGATGAAATATCCCTTCCTAATGGTGCACACTGATTAAATGTTAATTTTGTTGATGATTTTGTTGAAGGTACAATGTAAAATATTAAGTTAGTGTGCATTATATAGTGACTTTGAGGTACAATGCATAGCCTTGAAACTTTTATTAACATTGTTGGAACCATCACAAGTAAGGAAAAGACAAAGGATCTCATATGATGACAAGAGGTATTCCTTTATTAGCTTAATATCAAATGGAATCCCATCAAACCAAGGCATATCAACAATTATTTAGAAATCCAATTTGAATTTACTGTGCTTGTAAAGGTTCTCTAAGACTGGATCTTGCACAAAATGAGAAACACTTCCACACTAAACCTAGTAGAAGAGAAGACAAATTTAATCAAGAACCAAAATGACAAAGCAAGCACACAGTACAAAAATATTTTACCCTGGAAACCCAAACCGGGAAAACCAACATTCCTTAAGCGTTCTACTCTCTTTTTATCTTATTCAATCTGAATAAAAGGTTACATGTCTAACCTTGATCCACACCTAAGACAAAATTGACATCATACCCTCATTCCAGTGCAAGAACGACCCTGTAGGCAATCCATCTTACATTTGGATGACCAACAACCTCTAAATTATAGACTCTTTGTGATTATTCATTCATCATCTAAGATTCAGGATTAGACTTCATGACCTTACAACACACCTATTTATAGGCTTTACAACATGAAAAACTGTAAATAATTGGCGCCCAAAAATATTTACTAATCCTTGCATATCATTGGCTACAAATCCCACAAATATCGAGATTCTATTACAATCGACTCCAAGTTGGATTACCAGTCGACCTTCATTTGGTCTTTAGTCGGTTTCCACATGCCCTCCTATCAACCTCTTGTTTTCAATGCCTTTACCATGTCAAACCACCTCAACCTTTGACCTCAAATTTACCCGGTCAACTAACCTCGACCTTCAACTTGTTTTCGATCTACCTCGACTCTCGACCTATTGTCGATCCACCTTGACTTCGACCATCAGTCGATCCACCTCGACTAGACTTTCACTGCATAGAATATAACAACCCAACATTATCCCACTTGTTATCTTCTTTGCTGAAACCGGGAGATTCCTAAACTTTTGTTCATAGACTTAGGGCGGTAATTACCATTGCCTATCTATACCAAGAGAGCTTCACAACACTTAGAGACTTGGTCAACAAGTTTTCTATGTTTTCCAACGTGTCTACTTTCTGCAGTAGCACCTTGTTACTTTCCACAATATCTCTTACAAAATGGCATTGTACATCAATTTTCTTAGTCTTTGAATGATAAGTAGGGTTATTTTCTATAAATATTTCACTTTGACTATCGTAACTTACCGTCATATCTCTCTACTCAAACCCGATTCTTGAACACAACCTTTGCAACCATATTGCTTCTTTGCTTCCATGAGTGGTTTCCATGTATTCGAATTTTGTTGTTGACAAGGATACGACCTCCTGTCGCTTACTCATCTAGCTTATTGCTCCACCGAACATCTTGAATACATATCTGCTGACCTTCGCCAATCCATATTTTCATCCCAGTCAGCGTTGACAAATCCATGTACATTTAATTTACCATTTTTTCCTCCATGTCTTCCTTGGTATCATATAGCATATTCCTTCATGCCACACAAATACCTGAATACTCTCTTGAAATTTGTCATGTGCTCCTTTCTAGGTGTCGACATGTAATTTCTCAACACTCCCATTACATGGGAATGTATGGTTGAGTGCATACCATCACATACATTGGACTACCAACAACACTTGCATAGGGAACACATGCCATGTCCTCTATTTCTTCCTGTGTCTTTGGACACTATTCATCAATTATCCTTTCTCGCACGGGAATTGGCACCTTCATTGATTTACAATCCTTCATGTTGAAACATTTCAAAATTGTTTCAATATACTTCATCTGATTCAACTAGAGAATTATAACATCTCGATCTCTCTTAATATCCATTCCTAGTGTTAGCACTGAAAGTCACACTTTGACTGCTAAAGTGTAAGCTCAACACCCATCAGAATGTAAAAGATAATTTTGGTTTTGAATAGCTGGATCAACAAGATGGAGAAATAAAGGGAGATGGTAGAAAACTACAGATCAGTAGGCTACACCAATGGGAAATGGAGTCACAAACATTCGACTCATTGAAGGCACTAAAGTTGCTCAACAAAAAACAATATTATATGATGATAGGTGGAATAATGAAGAAGGAAAACATGAGATAGAATGTTCACTAAATAGAGATCCTCTCAATTTAATTAATCAACAAATACTTGAATATAAATAATGACTAATGGGAAAAATACAGTAGATCCTTTGCTGCTTAGGGATCCATAAATCATTGGCAGCCTTTGATCCTCAAATTTGAAATATATTCAAATAAGAAGATATATAAACAAAATAATTACAATTTGAAATCACATCTCTCATGAGTCTCCAATAGCAGTAATGCTTACAATCATAAAATGCCCAGAAGCTTACAAATAAACACACAGGAAAACTGCCCGCTCCTACTCTCTCTAGCCTCTCTTGGCTCATGAATCCAACCCCCCTACCCTCTTTTAAAATGAATATATAGCCATATATTTCCTTTACAGCTCACCCATTCTAACTCCAACCCCTTTCTCAAAATAGAAACAACTACAAAGAGAAAACGACACGTTTTAACTAATTTCTTGCTTTTTAGGAGGCAAAATTTTGAAAAATAAGCTTCTAAACACCATTTTTAATTCTCAAACCATAATAGTTGTGTAAAATATGAGAATTATTTCTGTATATAAGCTCTTTATGAAGAAAAAACTCTCTCATTTTATTTAATTTCGTCTCCATATGGCCGCAATGGGTGTCACAAAAATATGTCTCCAACAGGAAATCACAAAAACTGAAAAACATAGGGCTCAAAGATTCTTTCGAATCTCCCAATATGTGACACCCATGTGAAAAATGAAAGAGGTTAATGTTAGTGGTCCCATTATTGACAATAACCTCCTTCATATTTTGAAAATTCATCATGGTTCACCTCGAAACGATCCTGGAAGTCATATGGTCAAAAATATCATTTCAACAATCTAGAACAAAGTTTCTGCAACACATTCCGTAGCGCCACTTATATGTCTAATATCTATCTAACCATAACATATTTTTAAAAACTGAGAGAGGTTTATGTTACTTGGTATGTTATGAACAAAATTCTCCTCCATTTTTCAAAAATACCTTCTCATTTGTTCATAATTCAAGTTTTAATTTACTCACTCAAAACTGGCAGAAGCGTCCTTGCAAAATAACTCTGCACAATTTGGTCTCTGTCAAAATTTTGGTAGCGCCTGCCTGTGTGTCTGCATAAAATTTGGTAGTGCCATCATAATTCACAGCTATATCACTTCAACGTTGACATATTTTGTAGCATCTGACATGAAAACAGATTTGGTAACAACCTATGGAATTCATAGCGCCATCATTACACTGCTTAACAAATTTGGTAGCATTTTAGGTAATAAAATGACAGACCATGCTATATAGACAATTATGCAGTGCCATGGAACTATCGAATGTCTGTGATCTTCTGTATGATGAGACTAATCAAGAACCTTGATTTGATAGGTTAGAAGCCTATATATGCATGTAGAGGTTATTTAGTTTCTTATGGAGAGGGAAGCCTCTTCTGGCTGCAAATTATTGTTCTAACACCTAGAATGAAGTTAGTTGCACCAAGATCCTTCATGTTGAACTTAGAGGATATATTCTTCTTCACCTCCTTTATTATTTCCATTTTGTTTCCAATCAAAAAAATCTCATCGACAAAAGAAAATACATATATGAAATTCCCACCTTCTTCCTTGAAATATATGCAGTGATTAGCTTTGCTTCTCAAAAATCCCAAAATAAGGATGTATGTGTCGAACATTTGGTACCACATCCTTGGTGATTTCTTTAGAACATAAAGGGATCTTTTCATTTTGCACACCAACTCTTTCTTTCCATTGATTACAAATCCCTCAGGTTGCTTCATGTAGATTTCTTCTTCCTGGTCCCCATGTAGGAACAGTGTCTTCAAATCCATATATTTTATTTCCAAATCGAATGTTGCAGCCAAAGACATTAGTACTCTAATGGAAGTTAATTTTTCAATAGGGGAAAAAATATCACCTAAGTCGACTCACTCGACTTGGGAATAACCTTTTTTACCAGTCAACTTGGGAATAACCTTTTGCTACTAGTTGAGATTTGAACTTCTCGAATTGTCCTACGACATTCATATTCTTCTTGAATACCCATTTTCCATTGACGAGTTTTTTTTCCACTAGATAAATTGATGAAATCCCATGTCTCATTCTTGTGCAAGGATTCCATCTCTTTGACCATGAATTCCTTCTAAATTTTACCCTCTGTTGATTCGATTGCTTCACCAACCGACTTGGGTTCATCGTCGATGGAGTTTAACACAAATGCAGAACATAATTTGGGAGGACTATACCTTTTGACTAGTTTCTTACTCTCTTTGACCTCCTTACCACCAATTTTTTTTTCTCCACCTCTTCCTTAGATTCAATCAACTCATCTGAATAATATTCTTCGTTTCTCAGTTCAAGCTACATCGTCTCATGATTATTCTTGGTCTGAACAATTTCCTCAAGCTCAGACTTACCTTTAAATTCTATGAAGACCACATGTTGACTGTACATTATTATCTTTGATAAGAGATACCAAATCTTATACCCTTTCATTCCTTCTTTATATCCAACGAAAATACATTTGAATACATTCTTGTCCATCTTGCTCCTTTTTTCCTTGGAAACATGCACAAATTCATCACAACCAAATCCTTTGTGATGTGAAACCGAAGGATTCATTTCTAATAGTGTTTATGAAGTATACATATTCACTGGATATATTATAGTGTCAACTAATTCCACCCAGAATTCTTGTGCCAGCCCAACACCATTAAACATGCTCCTTGCCTTATCCATCAACGTTCTATTCATTCTCTCGAAAACTCCATTTTGTTGTGGGGTATATGGTGTGGTATTTTGGCATGCTATGCCACACTTATTATAGAACTGATCAAATTATTTTCCAAATAATTCACCACCATTTTCAGTTCTCAACATCTTAAATTTATTATCTATTTGGTTTTCTACAAGAGATTTAAACTCTTTAAATTTCTCAAAAACCTATGATTTTTTCCTCGGGAAATTTATCCATGTCTTCTTGGAAAAATCATCTATGAAGGAGACATAATACATGGATCCACTAAGTTAAGGCATTGTAGCTAGGCCAAACACATCACTATAAACTAGTTTTAGAATCCCATTTTCCTTTGTCGTTCTAAATGGGGACCTCAACCGACTTTGTTTTCCATATATACATTGTTCACAAAAGTCGACTTCTAAACCACATTCAAGAAAAACTTCGACCGCACCATTGTTGTGCATGGATCGAAGTCCCTTCTCTCCAATGTGTCCCATCCTTTCATGCCATAGGATGGTCTGGTCGATTTTTTCATTTCTTATCGAGTCAGTTTGTACCGACTCAACCCGATTTGGGTCGAGTTGAGTCGATGTTGATTCAGCTTCAGGAGAAATGATTTTGTTGCATCCATTCGAGTTGAAATTACCTAACATATTGTATAGGGTTCCAATCCAAATTCCTTTCATTAAGACCATCACACCTCTAACCATATTCCACGAATCCTTCTGAAACAAAGTGTGCACTCCATCATCACTCATCTTGCTAAAATATATCATGTTTATTTCCAAACCTGAAATGTGTATCACACCTGGAAGGGTTATTTTCCTCCCATCCTATAGTATCATTCAAACTCTTCCTCGTCCGACAATTTTGGTTGTCAAGTCTTCCCCCAAGAACACATCACCTCCATCATATCATCCATACTTGTATAACCATTCTCTATGTGGTTTCATATTATAGGATTCTCCTGATTCAATCAACCAAACACCTTGATTTGATTGTGTACTGGTCAATGCCAGGTACACATCACCTCCCTTATCGTGGTCATATTTCTCTCAGTCGACTGATTCTCATCGGATCCCGTACTGACTTCCATCACCCTCAAATTATAGTCCCTTTTGTAATTCCCAGATTTACCGCATTTCCAGCATCTTCTTGTTGACTAAACTAGATATTTAGATCTACCCTTCGACTTATACTTTCTACGAGAGAATTTGAATTTATATATTTCAACCGATCGATATATTACCACTAAATAATATTTGTTCAGTCCTTACATTCTATTTCTTCTCATTTCTTATGACAACAGAGAAGCAACCATGTATTCTAGCACTAGTGTGGTTGTATTAATCCCTATAGCCACGACTAAGCTATCCCAGGAGTATGGAAAATAACATAATAGGCTTATACACTTCTGCTCCTCAATTATTTTAATATCCACATGCAATAAATGGATTAGAATGGTATGCATTCAAATGTTGAATCATTGAATTTCCATCACTCATTCTCAAAATATACAATTTATTTCTAAGAAACAACTTATTTACTAGATATTTCAACTGGTATATGCTTCCCAACTTTTCCAATAGTTTCTTGGATGAATCTTCAACTGATACATTCAGCAGTACCAAATCTACAATACAAAGTTGAATCATACTTATTTCTCTTCTTTCTAGTTTCTCCCATTCTTCCATCGACATGCCTGTCAGCTGGGTACTTGGACAGACCGTTATCCATTATTATCGATCTATAAGAAGATCTTCCATTTTAAGCTTCCAAAGCTCAAAATTATGGCCATTGAATTTTTATATCTCTATTCTTGAACTACTCTCCATTATTTACCATGATATTTAACATAATATATGACTTACAACTCTTATTGTACCCAGGGTTTAGTTCTTAGATTCAAGATTGGTAAATCAAGATCTGATACACACGTCAAAGCATAACACATCTCTGATACCACTTGTTAGAGATGAGCTTATATCTAATACCAATTGTCAGAAAATGAGAAACACTTCCACACTAAACCTAGCAGAAGAGAAGAAGAATTTAATCAAGAATGAAAATGACAAAGAAATCACATAGTACACAAATATTTCACCCTGGAAAACCAAACCGAGAAAACCAACATTGCTTGAGTGTTTTGATATCTTTTTTCTTATTCAATCTAAATAAAAGATTACATGTCTAACCTTGGTCCACACCCAAGATAAAATCAACATCATACCTTCTTTCCTGTGCAAGCATAACCCCGTAGCCAATCCAACATACATCTGTATGACCAACAACCTCTAAATTACAGAATCTTGGTGATTATCCATTCATCATCTAAAGATTTAGGATTAGCCTTCACATCTTTACAACACGCCTCTTTATAGGATTTACAACTTGCAAAACCCTAAATATTTGGCACCCAAAAATGGTTACAGATCCATGTAGATCATTTTCTACGAATCCCACAAATCTCGGGATTTGTTATAGTCGAATCCAAGTTAGATTATCAACCAACTACTAGTCGACCTTCTTTCCATCTTTAGTCAGTCACCACATGCCTGCCTGTAGACCTCTTTTTGGTTGACCTCTTCGACTTGATGGGAATTCATTTACCATGTCTAACCTCCTTGACCTTCGACTTTGAATTTACCCGATTGACTAACCCCAACCTTCGAATTGTTCTTGATCTACCTCAAATCTTGACCTATTATCAGTCCACCTCAACTTCAATCGTTAGTCGATCCACCCTGACTCGACTTTCAATGTGAAGAATATAATAACCCAACAAATTTAATGTTTGGAAACTAAAAAATCCTTGTAATACCCCCAAGATCAAGCCCCAGTTGAATTGTAAACATGTTTTATAGGCTGGTGAACCAAGTGATTATAAGCTAGGAGGCTTATGTGATGATTAGGCCAGAGAGCCTAGATGCTAAAGGCAAATGAGCCTATTTTTGTATATGTAAAAACTCATATCATTAATATAAGACATCGCTGCATGTAGAATGACCATGATAAAAGAGTATGGGGGAATAAAATCCTTTAGGAAGGGAAAGGGAGGGGCTAAGAGACTAGGAAAAAGGGATAAGCTTGAGGGCTTACTGCCAAAGGAATATTATAATATTATTCCTAAAGATTTTGGTGAGGGTAATTATTTTTATCCTACGTTCTTATGGGAAAGAGAATGAATCCCAAGTGGAGAGAAACGAGATCCTTGAGAGCCATGTGTCATCAAAGGAACATGCATATAAAGGTGGGGAAAATTAGTCCATTTCTCACTCTCTCAGCCATTCACACACTCATCCATATTCCCATGAGTCGACCTTTGCATGATTGGCACCCTCCATCCTTCACGCATTCCTGAAGCTACCTCGTATTGTTACCATTACCAATAGTAACCCGTACCTGTCTTGGGAGGAGTAACCCACCTGTACCTTGTTGTTATGGGAACCAAACCCAAATGTTGTTGCCGCTGCCATCACATGTTCCATACATGAATTCTATTGATGCCTTAGCTGAATGATGTTGTTATTTTCATGATTACCTGTAACTGGTTGACTTAAGCGTTGGAATGAAGAAATGGGTTGTCAGTACCTTGGGTTTGAAGAGGTAGGTTGTCATTCCCATGAATTGAAGAGGGGGTTTTTAGGCCCAAGGATTGAAGAGGCGGGGTTTCAGGCCCGTGAGAAACTCTCTCTAGGTGAGAGAATTGTTGGGGAAGTGATTTCTTAAGGGATCCCCACTGTAGCTATAGTTCTCTAAGAATTCATGTCTGACTTGTTGCTAAAGCCTTGAAAGGGAAGTGGGGAAACCAAAGGAATGTTGAGTAGAGAAGGGGCACACTTCCCTGGGTGGGACAAGCATGTGGGACTCATCTAGACTATTTTATGAAAAAGGAACTGAGAGAGTTCTCTTTTAAGTGTTTTTCCAAACTCTATAATCTTGAAAAACCTTCAAGTTTTCTATCTCCGGACTCGTTAAACAAACATTGACAGACCCGTGATGGGACCGAACCACTCCTTCTTAGGGTTTGTTAAACATACTCCGAGGGACTCGTTCGAAGGATGAGCTTACATTACAAGAACATGTTATCCTCCTCAAGCTTGCGTAAAAATAAAGAGGTACTTGCCAGAAATGGTGGGGGAAAAATTGGGAAAGAAATGTATCTAAACCTGTATTCTATGGAAGAGTCGCTTTTGAACATGACACCCTTTCACTCGCCTTGTGTCTAGGTTGGAAAATCTACTTGTCTCTTGATCATACTCCTATAAGATTACAAATCGGTCTGTGATCCTTGTTGTTGAGTTAGTATTTCCAAGATAGTTGTCGTGTCATCAATATGCTCAAAAATATGTTCAACCCGAAAAGCCTTCTATTGCATCGGCCATTTCTGTAGTCTTAAAGCCTTCTATTGCGTTGGCCATCCCTGAGTCAGTCCTGAATCACTTGTTACTCTGATCTACATCAAATCTTGTTACTTGTTTCGTGTCATTGATGTGGGATACGTTAAGGCCCTCCTGTGATGAGTCTTTTCCTGTTGACTTCAAATCATTATCCAGGAATTAGACTTAGAAACTAATTGGTACCTTGGAACTTGCATGCCTCAATGGCAGGTTTCCTCGCTTTCGACAGTGGGTTTTCATGATCGACTCCTGATCGGGAGATTTCGTCGAGTGTTCAACCTCAGCTCATTGATTCACATTCGTTGGATTGTACCAAAGTACCTTGGGAGTCATTGACATTAATGGTGATTTCCCTCGCACTTGTTAACGGTTTCATCAATGACCGGTAATCAAGTGGTTTCTACCATGTTCGACTTTAGCACATGTATTCACATGGTTAGATTCGTACTATAGAGTGGCGGAGATGAAGACCCTGGATATTTTCTGATAGATCCAGGTTGCATTGGAGTATATTCAGTGTACTGTTACATAGATCCACATTGTATGTCTGGTGGCTATGTTCAAATTTGAGTCTTTAACACATAGATCCACAGTGTATTTTTGGTGGCTATGTTCAGATT
>ML777828.1:732249-762413 GCA_009831015.1 Picea engelmannii | reverse complement strand
TACACAAGAGAATTGGAGAGAAGCAGGAGCAACAAAGACCATAGGAAGCGATAATAAGGTATGTTATTTGTTTTTTCCTCCTATTTAATTCAATGGTTAGAATCTAAGGAAAGTGTCATGTTCTGTCTTGCTTTGTTCTAGATCCAGGTGGATCTAGGGAGATCAGTTTGTGTCCACACTTACGGATTTATCCAATAACATGTGGGGAATGAGAGGCTGTAGGATGTTAGTTTGAGTTGGCTCTTGGAATGAGATTCTTCTTGTTGTCTGATTTGTCTCATCCTAGCCTAGGAATCCCTTTACCCAGGTGGAGTTTAATCCTAGCTCAGGGGTGACCCACTGCTGAGAGTGATGAGAAGCATGGTTTAAGGTTGGGAGGATCATGGAAGGTCTGCATGCAATTGGTGGTATTATATAAAAGATAAGTAACAACTGTGTGTCCATTTGCATGCTAAGTATTTATGCATGTCTTTGTAGTTATGGTTATTTTCTGTGTATGATGCATGTATATGTTTATTGTTATTTCTGCATGAATCATTTTATTGGTATACTGTATTTGTCTATTTAAAGTTACATATATATATATAGATGGTAGTGTTGTTTTTATGGAGTTGGCATGGCCTTCCTGGAAGGCCAGGTATGTTATAGTTTATGCATTTCTTCAAGAGTTAATGTGTGGCATAGCCCAAGAGGTTTAATACTGGATGTGTTACAATATGGTATCATAGCTCCAACTTTAAACAATGAGCCTGGATTGGGCCGTGTAAGTGGAAATTGAAGGAAAAGTTTCAGAGTGATTTGTTGTTGAAATGGAAAAAAATTGAGTTTCAAAGCATCCATGAGTGCCAAGAGGTAACTGAGAGCACACCTTAGCTATGTTTTAAATCTTAGGAGGTTTATTAGTTCGGGAAACCACAATGACCATAAGATCCACTCGGGAGGGGACCAAATCCTTCATAGCCATCAGATCTGGAGAAGGTACAGAGTCGTTAAGCACTGAAGTCCTTCAGACTTCGCCCATATAGATGTTTCAAATTTTTTATCAAGAAAGAGGAAAAGACCCAAAGCTCTGAAGTTCCAAAGAGAACCCACATCTTAGATCATTTCGGAGAAGGAGGGCCATTGGATCCCCCAATTGGTTTGATAGTTCACTGCTCTGGGGAAAAATTGGTTGTGGTTACGCGACGTGGCATTTCCCCTGAAGTCCCAAAGTCCAGAACCAATCCAGACAATTCATTTTCAGGGACATGTGTGTGAATATTAGAAAGTGTTTGAAATTTTGATGTTCGGTAGTTCGGGGGTGTTGTGGTGTTCACCAACGATATCTTCGAAAGCCTGAAGTGTCGAAGTCCTGGAGTGCTGGAGTGACACGATGTGATGACGTCACCTAGGGTGACGTGGACATGTTTGGAAATTTGGTGTTCAGAAGATGTGTTGTGTGGTGCTGAGAAGTTATTAGAAGTCCTACAACACTAGAGTGACGTGGCATGATGACATCACCTAGGGTGACGTGGAACCACTCTAAGAATGCCACATGTCATCTTGTTTATAGATTTTGATAGACCTTTTGGACCAATTAGAACTTGACATGTGTCACCCATAGACTGGGCCACATGTCATCTCTATATTTTCAACACGTAGCACCCCCCTGGTGCGTGATTGTTGATAATATTTTGGAAGTTCGAATATTCGACATTAAGGAGAAATGTTGTGTTGTGTTGTGAAATCCTCCGAAGCCCAAAGTCCCAGAGCTCCTAGCGACTATTGATCTCATCTGAGAGCATGGACCATTAATTCTTGAAACCTTCAGGGGTTTTCTATTCAACATTCAAAGGAATTGAAGTGTTGTGATGTAAGATCCTTGGAAGCCTAGAGTTCCAAAGTCACGAAGCACCGGAGTGACATGGCCTAGTAATGTCACCTAGGGTGATGTGGACCCACTTGATGCTTGCCATGAGTCATCATGTTTTGTTCTTTTCAAAGACCTTTTGTACCAATTGGATCTTGACACGTTTCACTCATCATATTGGGCCACATGTCAGTTCCTTATTTACACCATGTAGAAACCCCCTGGTGTGTGATTGCTTATGAGACTTTGGAAGTTTCCCAATTCAACATTTAGGGAAATATAAGTATGTTGATGCAAGAACCTCCAAAGTACGAAGCTCCAGAAACATTCTCTAGGAATTCACCAGTTTGATGTTGGAAGGGAATAATGTGTAGAGAAGGTAGAACTTCTGAAGCCTGAAGTTTAGAAGTTCCAAAGTCCCAAATCTCTGAAGATGTATCGTGCAAGAGATCGCTAGTTCGATATTCACGAAAATGAAATATCCCTGATCCCGCTGATCAAGATATCTACTACGGATCTAGTGTTCTGTCTCACAGATCTGATACACTGGGTGTTTCTGAATGCATTTTATCTTCAGATCTCATACTCCGTGATCAAAATATGAAGGAATATCTTTTTCATGCATGGATAGATAAAAAAAATCGGTGGTTCCAGACAAGCACGATAACTGTTACAAACTAGAAAACTCATCCTTAAGGTTATACTCGTCGGAATGAGTTGGAAACTATCCCAATAGAAGTGCCTTGGCCTCTAGAATGATATTGGTGACTGTTGAATGATAGATATGGCCTCTAATGATCCAGGTGGATATCGGTGGCCACCCACAGTCTCCAACTGGCCCAAAACATGTTTTTGGCAATTTTGGTAATCTACTATTTTTAGCAGTTTTTAACTTCCGGGGCCATTTTGAGGTCGTAAACGATGTTTTTTGAGAAAACGGGGAGCAACATGGATCGTAGTTCAATTTTTCTCACCCAAAATTTGTATTTTTCGGATAGATCTTTCCAACGAGCCATTGAGCGCCCCAAACAGAGATCGTATGCAAAAGTTATGCCCCTGGGAAGTTGACATATCAACTACCCCCATTGGGGCCCACAAACCTTTTGGCTTTTCATCTTCCAGGGTTAGGGTTTTGGATTTTACTTATGTTAAAAAGGACCTTAGAGCCTCATTGTAATAATCATCTTCTCAAGGATGCGAGTAGCCGTCACATCTCTTCTCAGAGATAAGCTACCACCATTCTAGCGAGTCTTTCACTTTGTATTTTACAGTCTCTGTACATTTATTTCATTAATAGAAATTGTGTATTACTATATATCTATAACTCTTGTTATTTCCTCTATATCTCTGTTATATTTTTGTCTCTCTTGCAATATCCCTAAATATTTCTGTGTTATATATCCTCTCTCATTTCGTGCCGAAAATAAACCGGATTAGTGGTATCAAAGAAGGCTGCTCTTGATCGTTTTTTAGTGCATGTCCCCGACGAGGTCCGAGTATAGAAAGTTGGGTCTTGAGCTTGTCTCTCTTGAGGACAATCACTCTCGCACACCCAAGAAACCCTCAATGGTAGAAGAAAAGAAAAACGACGGAGCAGACGATCCTATCAGTCTGTTGCTTGAGCAAGCTCTCACGCGACAGAGGGATGAAATGATGGAGAATTTTTCCCACATCCTTCAACGCCTCCCGATAACATCAGGTGCATCTTCATAAAGCAACCACTTTGGAGGCACATCACCTTTCAAGGTACAGTTTAATTTTTATATTCCCGTATTTGAAGGTCAAATAGATCCAGATGCCCTAGATAAATGGTTAAATCTTCTAGAAGGCTATTTCTCTATTCATAATTTTTTCGACAAGGAAAAGATCACCTTCACACTCCTTAAGGATCTCTCCCATGTCAAACATTGGTGGGAAACTTACTGGGAGCAGAATTCCACAGAGGAGTCTGGAATATATGGGGCCAAGCCCACTTGGGATTTTTTTGTGGATGCAGTAAAGGAACAATATTACCCTGTTGGCAACTATGAGGACCAGTACATGAGATGGACCACACTGCGACAAGAGAGGGGCCAATCAGTTCTGGAGTTCACCAATAGATTCCATACCTTGTGCACCAAGCTAGGTATCAAAGACTCTGAACGACATTTGGTTTTGAAATACCGTGGGGCTCTACATAGATACATCCAAACTGAAATGTATTTTCTAGACATCTCATCACTCGGTGCTGCCTATCGATATGCTGTTAAAATCGAGTAGAAATTTAAGCACCATAACAAACGGGAGTTTGGGTCTGCAAATCCACAACAACCAAAGTATGACAAAGATAGCCCTAACAAACAGTCTCTCGAAAACCAGTCCAAGCCACAAGAAAAGAAGGGTCACAAGAAGACAAAGAAGGACATCGGAAAATGGTGAGATTTCCACAAAAGCCCCTGGCACAACACCGATGAATGTCGCTCAAAACAGTCATTGGTGGCCAAGATCAAAGACAAGGAGCCGAACCCTGATTCATAATCTAATTCTGAAAATAATGGCAACGGACATATCATCGACGCAGACCCCACTGCTATTGTCGCAACCACAACAATTCAACCAGAAGAACCAATAGATCCAAAAGAGGGAGAGTGCCTTTTTCATTCACAGATGTGGGTGAAGGGGACCCCACTACATTTTATTATTGATAGCAGAAGCGAGAAGAACCTCATCTCAGCAGAGGTCATCAAACAGTTGGGATTATCGACAACACCACACCCTCAACCATACAACATTGGGTGGCTTCGCCAAGGATGAGATATTCATGTCAGCCAGCAGTGTCAGTTGTCATATGGAATCCAACCCTTCAAGGATGAGGTATTATGTGATGTTTCCCCACTGGATGTCTGTGATGTTCTCTTGGGCCAACCATATATGTGGAAACGCCATGCTATCTATGAGTCTCGACCCCGTAGTGTCATTATTACTCTAGGGGGTCATCTCTACAGGATACCAGAGGTAGTTCCAACTACTGCCCCACCTAAACAGTGCTGCAAGGTAGTATCTCATACTACACAATTCATCTTCTCCACAATCTATTCAAAAGGGGAACAAAAGGATACTACAACCACTACAGCCTCGGCCCAAGCACCTTTTATCCACCAGAAGCAGGTCGACAAGGTTGCAACAAAGCAAAAAGATTCCTTATGCACACAGTCATCTCATGTAGCCAAACTGGTTAAAAGGGTCCAACCCTTCCAGCGACAGGTTCATGACGACCTTCAAAAAACCAAGCAGCGCGATAGTTTCAACAAGGCAAGCAACTCACCAAGATTCAAATTCAGCAATCACTTTTCCTCTCTCCCCCAGGAACTCAATGAAATAGAGACCATTTCTTCCTAAGGATGGAGGATTGATCCAGGTGGATATCGGTGGCCACCCACCTTCTCCAACTGGCCCAAAACATGTTTCTGGTAATTTCGGTAATTTACTATTTTTAGCAGTTTTTAACTTCCGGGGCCATTTTGAGGCCCTAAACGATGTTTTTTGAGAAAACGGGGAGCAACATGGATCGTAGTTCAATGTTGCTCACCCAGAGGTTGTAGTTCTCGGATAGATATTTCCAACGAGCTATTGAGCGCCCCAAACAGAGATCGTATGCAAAAGTTACGCCCCTGGGAAGTTGACATATCAACTACCCCCATCAGGGCCCACAAACCTTTTGGCTTTTCATCTTCCAGGGTTAGGGTTTTGGATTTTACTTATGTTAAAAAGGCCCTTAGAGTCTCATTGTAATAATCATCTTCTCACAGATGCAAGTAGCCGTCACATCTCTTCTCAGAGATAAGCTACCACCATTCTAGCGAGTCTTTCACTCTGTATTTTATAGTCTCTGTACATTTATTTCATTAATTTAGAAATTGTGTATTACTGTATATCTGTGACTCTTGTTATTTCCACTATGTCTCTATTATATTGTTGTCTCTCTTGCAATATCTCTAAATATTTCTGTGTTATATATCCGCTCTCATTTCGTGCCGAAAATAAAACGGATCATCTGATGCTTCAGATCTCGTCCCCTGGGGATCTACACACCTATTGGATTTATGGATGCACCCCAAATGATTCCACCAATGGAATCGACTGCTATAGGACCCAAAACCATCTCCTCACCAAATGCAAAACTAGGTCAGAAGGGTTTCCATAGATCTTATCTGATGCTCCGTCTATAACCCCAACTATCCTTCCAAAAGAGTTGCACCCTAAATGGCTGAATGATGCACTCTGAAGGATCCCACCATCCGAATATGATGGAAAGTGTCTCAATCTATGCACCTTGGCTGGATCTCAAATGTATCGGAAGGAAACTACAATCTGAGCTCTGATCTCGTGCAGCAACACAAACCCTCTATCTGAATTGTGCCCCCATTAGCTAAGCTGCACAACAATGATAATTGGATACTCCTGAATAGCATGACGAAATACTTGGATGGTATTTCCAATGGTCTATTGTGTGTCTCTCAACACCGAAACCTATCAATGGTGGTGGTTTCCTCCAAAAATCCACAAAACAGTAGAAGTCAAATCTCTTCCTCCTCTGGGAACTCTCAACATCAAATCATAACAACGCATAATGAGGAATTAGGTCGAAGTCCTCCCTTTATACTCTTGCCGATATAATTCACCATTGATCTCACTTAAGTTGGGCGCTTTTCCTCCCAAGGTGAATAATTAATTAATTAAGTCCCCTTTTAGCACCTTTTCATTCTAATTCTTCGCCGACTTAGGCTTAAGTGACTTTTCCTATGATTTTTGTCTTAATTCATCGTTTAGCCACCAAATCACCCTTATTTCTCCCTTTTGTTCCTTGTTTGTGCCTGACTATAGTCTACGGGAACACATAGACTACCAAGTCATTCCCTGCTAGCCTACTCTTGGGAATGGGACATCACAATCCTCCCTTCCTGAGATTGCTTGTCCTCAAGAAACATCAATCCTAGGTGTTGAAAAATATGCTCTCCCTCCCATGTGTCATCCTCCATTGGAAGACCCCCCATCTAACCAAGCACTTCATGATGACCCTACTCCTCAACCTGCACTCTCTCTACTCTAGTACCTCCTTCGACACTAGCTCTAACTAGCCCTCCTCATCCAAGGGTGGAAACTCCTATGAAATACTAATCTGTTGTCCCATGGCCTTTTTAAGGTAAGAGACATGAAACACGTTATGAATATTGCTACCCTCCATTATCTCTAGCTCATATGTCACCTCACTTATCCTCTGGATGAATCTGTATGCCCCATAAAACTTTGGCTTCAACTTCTCTTCTCCTATCCTCTTCAAGGAGGATTGTGTGTATGGCTATAATCGCAGAAAAACCAAATCCCCTACCTCGAAACTGTGCTCGACTATGTGTCGGTCTTCATATATCTTCTGTTGGTTATGAGCCATCTGCAAGTTCTTCCTCATCACCTGTAGAATCCTATGACTCTCCTCCAACCAATCTTTTCTCCCCAGGACCTTTCTGTCCCCAAACACAGTTTCCACAAAGGAGGGTGCATCATATCCATACAATTCCCTGAACAATGACATCCTGATAGACATATGGTAAGTTGTGTTGTATCAATACTCACCCATGTGTAAAAATATCACCCATGTGTGCTGCTGCCACCCCACATAGTTCCTTAGATACCCCTCCACCCATTTTTTGATGATCTCTATCTGTCTATATGTCTGTGGGTGGTAGCTAGTACTCATAGCTAGCTCTGTGCCTGACAACCTGAAAAGATCCTACCAAAATGCACTGATGAAGCACCCATATCTATCACTAACTATCTGCCTGGGTAAGCCATGCAACTAGAATACCTCCCTAAAAAACAACTCTGCTACCTATATGGACTTGTAGTTTATGGTTATGGAAAATAAATGTGAAAATTTGGTCATCCTGTCAACCACCACAAATATACATTCCCTGCCCTACACTCGAGGAAGGCCTGTAATTAAATCCATAGAAATGCTCTCCCATTTCTGCTCTGGAATGGGTAGAGGCTGTAGCAACCCTATGGGGTGTGTCTGCTCAGACTTGTTCTGCTAACAAGTCATTCACTCTTGGATGTGTTTCAACACATCATCCTTGAGACCCTTCCATGAGAATCTCTCCCTGATCTCCCTATATGTTTTGAAGTACCCATGATGCCCTGTTGTAGGTGAATCATGACACACCTTCAAACTTTTCTCCTTCAGGGTAGATTATGGAACTAGGTAGATCTGGTCCTTGTAGAAAATGATGTCATCAAGAACCTAGTGTCTATCATCAATCACCTGTCCATCCATCACCTCACATAAATTTTTTTTTTTGGAGTACTCCACCAACAAATGAGCTTTCCAATCTGTACAAATGTCCATCATCGAACATCCTGCTGGCCTCCTGGACAAGGGATCTGCTACAATATTCCTTTTCCCCTTGACATACTCAATGTCAAATTCAAAGGCTTGGATCTTTGACACCCACCTTTTTTGTCTCTCGCTGAGGTCTTTTTGATCTATGAAATACTTGAGACTGTTATGATCAGTCTTCACTAAAAATCTATTGCCTACCAGATACTGCCTGAATTTGGTTAAGGCAGGCATGATCGCTATCATTTCCTTATCATAAATAGGATATATTCTCTCTGAATCATTGAGATTCCTTCTCTCAAACACAATGGGGTCACCCCCTGCATCAAAACTACTCCAATCCCCACCCCTAATGCATCGCACTCTAAGAAAAACGACTGCGAGAAGTTTGGAAGGGCTAGAACAGGGCATGTGCTCATAACCTCCTTCATTTTTTCAAATGTCTGTTGTGACTCCTCGGTCCAATGAAAATCACCCTTCTTGGTCAAGTATGCGAGTGGTGCTCCCAACTATGAAAATCCCTTGATGAATTGCCTGTAGTAATTACATAACCCGAAGAATCCTCTTATCTCCATGGGGTTCATGGGCGTTGGCCAATAAAAAATGGCCTTGATCTTTTCCTAATGAACCTATACTCCCAGCTCATTGATGATATGCCCTACGTACATTAGTTCTCTCATGCCAATTTCACATTTGGATTCCTTGGCATATAATGACTATGCCTGCATAATATCCAAGACCTCTCCCAAATGTGCTAGATGCTCATCCCATGTCTTGTTGTAGATAATTATATCATCGAAGAATACTAGAAGGTACTTCCTCAACTGTCCTCTAAATATATGGTTCATGCAAGACTCGAAAGTGGATGGTGCATTGGTTAATACAAACAACATGACGAAGAACTCAAAGTGTCTGAAATGGCATCTGAATGTTGTATTCTCAATGTCCTTCTCGCTAGTGTTGATCTGATGGTATTCGGACTGTAGATCAATATTAGTGAAGAAAATTGCCCCATGTAACACATCCATCAACTCATCTATGTGTGGAATAGGGCACCAATTCTTGATCTGAGCGCTCTGTAATCGATGCACATCCATAACGTGCCATCCTTCTTTAGTAATAGAACGATTAAAGATACAAAAGGACTCATGATGGGCCTGATGTGCCCCATTGCAAGAAATTCTTTTATTGATTTCTCAATCTCATCCTTGAATTTCTTGGGGTTCCTATAGGGCATTGTGATCACTGGTGTATCCACTGCCTCTAACTCAATCATGTGCTCAAATCCCCTATCGAGTGATCTCCTTGGTGGTATCGGCCCAAATACTAGCTCATACTGACCCATAAGCTCTCTAATCTGTGGATGGTAATTCTCCCTACCCTTTGAATCCTTCTTCGTGGTGATCAAACACTCTGTTGTGTAAGCCACATCACCATGATGAAACATATGTTCCATCCTCTTTGTCGATATGGCTTGAGATGCCGCTGTAGACATGCCTCTCAACACAACTCTCGATCCACTGGCATCTTTGAATATCGTGTTCAATGTCTGATAGTTGAAATTGATCTCCCCCAATGAATATAATCATTGTACCCCCAACATGGCATCAACATTTGATAGGTCAACTACATAGAAGATGTCTGTCAAGGTGTAGTTTCCTACTTTGACCTCTAGGTCTGGGATCATGTCCAATCATGTCATCGTGTATCCATCTTCCACTGATATGTGGAATCCCTCAAACTCCTCAGTGCGTAATCCCCTCCCGACAGCTAAGGATGCATATATGAATTTGTGGGTGGCCCCACCATAAACTAAGATTTTCATGCACTACCCCTGTACAAGGCCCTTGAGTCTGAGAGTGTTGTACCAGGGTACTCCTAAGAGGGTGGCTATGGTTCCCCCTTTCACCTCTCTACGAGGTTTTTTCTCCTCCTTGGGTTGTGTCCCTACTGGTATCTGAGGTTTCTTTGACTACTGCTCTGGCTCTTGAGTGGTCTCATCCTATGAATCACTATCTGCCCATGCCCCGATATCCTCATCCTCCTCCTCACCAACTAATTCCACTTCAATGTAGTGGAGTTGTCCCTTTCCCAGGCATCTATACCATGGGACCCAAGGGTCTTTGCAAGAGAAGAAAAGATTCTTCCTCATCAACACCCGTCTCATATCATCATCCATCTTGGGATTACCCTTCAATTCCCTTTGAGGATTCTTCTGATCCTTGTCTCTCTATGGTACAAAGGGTTTAGTTTTTGGCACAGAGTCTGCAAAATATCTAGTGCGTCGGATGGCATCCTATAAGGTGTGAGGCTGGTATGCCTTCACCCATCCTCTCAAGGGTTCGGTGAGCCCTTTTGTGAATAACATGATCAACCGAGGTTTGGATATATTTTTCACTGCCACTGCTAACCTCTGAAACTATGAGATGAATTTCTCTGCTGTGCCAGTTTGTCTCAACTAGGCTAGATCTCTGAAATGGATCTCTGGATCCCTCCTATCAAATCTATCCATGAGTCTCTCTGTGAACTCTCTGTAGGAGGTGATGCGACTGTGGCCCAATGTCACCAATCCATGATACCACCACTCGTGTGCCTCACCCTCCAAGTGTAAGGTATCGAAACTAATGTCTTTTGACTTGATCATCTGGTTGAGCTTGTAGTGGGTGTTTAGCTTCTGTACCCAAGCTCTAGCGATGTAATTGGATGATCTGTCGAAATAAGGTATCATGATTTTACCAACTTTTCGAATGAAATCAATGTTATTCCCCTACTGCTGCTGCGACACTTCCCTCTTTGGATCTCTGGGGAGATTCCTAAGTCTAAGTCCACAATACTTGACTAAGGTCATATCCTGATGGAAATCATGGCCCAATGTTGCATACTCCCTCCGATACTTTGCAATGTCCTCTGCATGAGTGGGTGGTCTCTGTGCTATCGACATCTGTGTTGCTACCCAGGGTGCCCTCTGGAAATTAGGAAACAAAGGTCAAGGAATCCTACTCACAGAGGTGTGTGTGCGAGTGGGTGACTCAGGTCTACTACCTGCCCCTGAGTTCTCATGTGCTACATGTGGGGCTTGTGTGCCCGGGATGCTCACCATAGCCAATCTATCAGCCACCTGTGCCAAGGACTGAGACATGGTCCGCTGACTAGTTGACATATCACTAATAACCTGCATGAAGGCTTCTTCTTGTTCCATGGGGGCCTTACCACTACCCTTTGGTCACTCATATATATCTCCTAGCATCCTCTCTTCCTCGCGCTCAGCCACACACTCTGCTCTTCTCTCTGATTCTCTGTGTGCCTCTTCCTCTTCCTCTGAAATGGGAGGGAAAGAAGGAAATTCGGGCCTAGGAATTATTTTCTTGCACCTATTGTAAGAGACATATTCATCACCTACATGCTCACAGCCATTTGGGTCTTCTGCTGTACTCATCGTCTTTAGTCATAGGCTGGTAGGACTAAAGCTCTGATACCACTGAAATATCCCTGATCCCGCTGATGAGGATATCTACTATGGATATAGTGTTCTGTCTCATAGATATGATACATTGGGGGTTTATGAATGTGTTTTATAATCAGATATGATACTCCATGATCAGAATATGAAGGGAGATCTGATGCAGGCACGGATAGATCGAAAAAATTGGCAGTTCCAGAGAAGCACGATAACCGCTACAAACTGGAAAAATTGTCCAGAAGGTTATACCTGTCGGAATGAGATGGAAATTGCCCCAATAGAAGCACCCTGGCCTATAGAATGATACTGGTGACTGTCGAATGATAGATATTGACTCTGATGCTTTGGATCTTGTCCCCTGGGGGTTTGTGCACCTCTTGGCTATCTGGATGCACCCCAAATGATTCCACCAATGGAATCAGCTGCTATAGGATGCAAAATGATCACCTCACCAAATATAGAACTAGGTCAGAAGGGTTTCCCCAGATCCACTTTGACGCTCCGTCTATTTGATGATGTGAAACATTTTCAGAAATTTGGCCTTCGGGAGATGTGTTGTGTGGTGTTGAGAAGTTCTCTGAAGTCTTGCAGCACCGTAGTGACGTGGCATGGTGACATCACCTAGAGTGACGTGGAACCACTCTAAGCATGCCATGTTTCATCTTGTTTCTATATTTTCACAAACCTTTTGGGCCAATTAGAGCTTGACATGTGTCACCCATAGATTGGGCCACATGTCATCTTTATATTTTCGACACGTAGCACCCCCGTAGTGCGTGATTGTTGATAAGAGTTTGGAAGTTTGAAGATTCAAAATTCAGGGGGAATTTTGTGTTGTGTTGTGAAATCCTCTGAAGCCCAAAGTCCCAGAGCTCCTATCGACTATTGATCTCATCCAGGAGTGTGGACCATTGATTCTTGAAACCTTCAGGGGTTTTCTAGTTCGATGTTCAAAGGAATTGAAGTGTTGTGCTGTAAGATCCTTCGAATCCTGGAGTTTCAAAGTCATGGAGCAACATAGTGATGTGGCCTGCTAACGTCACCTAGGGTGACGTGGACCCACTTGATGCTTACCATGTGTCATCATGTTTCGTTCATTTCAAAGACCTTTTGTACCAATTGGAACTTGACACGTTTCACTCGTCATATTGGGCCACATGTCAGTTCCTTATTTCCACCATGTAGCACCCCCCTGGTGCGTGATTGTTGATGAGACTCTGGAAGTTAGCCAATTCAGTGTTCATGGAAATAGAAGTATGTTGATGCAAGAACCTCCGAATTACGAAGCTCCAGAAACATTCTCTAGGAATTCAACAGTTCGATGTTCGAAGGGAATGATGTGTAGAGTTTGTAGAACTTCTGAAACCTGAAGTTTAGAAGTTCCGAAGACTCGAAGTCCTGAATATATGAGGTAGCATAGCCCTGAAGCTCTGAATATGTATCGTGCAAGAGATCGTCAGTTAGACATTCAGGAAAATGAAATATCCCTAATCCCGTTGATCAGGATATCTACTATGGATCTAGTGTTCTGTCTCACAAATATGATATAATAGGGGTTTCTAAATGTGTTTTATATTCATATATGATACTCCATGATCAAAAGATGAAGGAAGATCTGATGCATGCATGGATAGATCAACAAAATTGGCAGTTCCAGAGAAGCACAGTAACTGCTACAAATTGGAAACTCGTCTGGAAGGTTATACCCATCAGAATGAGCTGTACAATTTCCCAATAGAGGCGCCCTAGCCTCTAGAATGATACTGGTGACTATCAGATGATAGATATAGCCTTTGATGCTTCAGATTGCGTCCCTTGGGGTTCGCCTCGCCAAATCTGGAACTGGGTCGGAAGGGCTTCCCCATATCTGCTCTGATGCTTCGTCTATAACCCCAACTGTCCTTCCAAAAGAGCTATACCCTAAGTGGCTAAATGATGTTCTATGAAGGACTCTGCCATCCGAATATGATGGAAAGTGGCTCAATCTATGCACCCTGGATGGATCTCAATTGGGTCGGAAGGAAACTGCAATCCAAGCTCTGATCTCATGCAACTACACAAACCCTTTATTTGACTTGCACCCCCACTGGATGAGTTGTGTAACACTGATAACTGGATACTCATGAATAGCACAGTTAAATAACTGGATGGTATTTTTGATGGGATAGTGTGTGTCTCTCACCACCGAAACCTATCAATGGTGGTCGTTTCCTCCATAAATCCACAAAACAGTAGAAGTCGAATCTCCTCTTGGAACTCTCAATATCAAATCATAACAATGCATAATGAGGAATTAGGTCAAATTCCTCTCTTTATACTCTTCCCTATCTAATTCACCATTGACCTCACTTAAGTTAGGCACTTTTCCTCCCAAGGTGAATAATTAATTAATTAAGTCCCCCTTTAGCACCTTTTCATTCTAATTCTTCGTTGACTTAGGCTTAAGTGAATTTTCCTATGCTTTTTGGCTTAATTCATCGTTTAGCCACCAAATCCTTTATTTCTCCCTTTTGTTCCCTGTTTGTTCCTGACTATAGTCTATGGAAACACATAGACTACTAATTCATTCCCTGCTGGCCTACTCTTGGGAACAAGACATCACAAAAAATAAGGCGTAAGGTAGTAAGAGCCCCTGAAGCCCAATTTTACGGAGCTCCGAAGTCCCAAAGCTCCAAAATAAAAAGCACCTTTCAGTTAAGTGCTTGGTTATAGCTCATGGTCACATGAGATTGGGGGCTGGAGAAAAAGGGCTATTGCCCGAAAATTAATTTTGAAGGACAAATTTTTCAAATATCCATAACTTTTACTCAAGACTCTGAATTGATCAAGGGAGAAGTCATTGGAAATATATTGGGTACTAAAACATAATTTTTCACCCAGAAAATTGAGTTGAACAGTCAATTTCTTAGAAAATCAGAAGAAATAAGTCTAAAATATTATTGAACCAGAATGGTTCATAATTTCTTGATTTTGTTAAATCAATCAACCTAACAAAGTTTTTTTTGCTGAACATTTTGCTGAGCTAACAGATGTAAGTTCAGAATCATGATCAACACATAATGAAGAGGAATGGAAGATACACAGGGGGATTACATCCAGGAATATGAGATCAGATGGATGGATGTTCATATGGGTATTGAAGGAACAAACTCTAATGGACATGGAGAAGGAAAGGAAGAAAACATGAATATGGTAGAGACCATAAATTTTTTCCAGAAAGATGTCCAAACTCATAAAGTTAATCATAAAAGGATTATGGAATCTAATGAGCAACATGAGGACTTCAACATGAAGTTAATACAAATCCTGGATAGAATTGAGAATAAATTGGATAAGGAGAATGACTCAAGAAAATCAGGAAGTCATAGGTCTTCTGATTGGAAAAGAAGATCAAGAAGTGCTAGAAGAAATCACCATCACTCCCCAAGGCATTCCAATAGGAGAGTACACAACAACTCAATTCCATCCTCAGTTAAGAAACATCATAAGAGGTATGTGGTGGATGAGTTGTGAGGAGAAATGGACAAAATCAAACCTCCTACATTTGATGGTGAGCACAAGAAGGATGAAAATGAAGAGACATGGTTGCTAGGAATGAGAAAGTACTTTCAATTGCATGATTATTCTTCACATGCAAAAGGAAGAATTTCTATCTATCATCTCAAGGGTAAGGCATCCATGTGGTGGGATGAACTTGTGCAGGTGCATGAGATTAAAGATAAAAATGTTACTTGGAATGAATTCAAGAAGTATTTTGAAAATAAATATTTGACTAAGAGATACTATGACAAGAAGATGAAGGAGTTCTTTGAAATCAAGCTTGGAAGTATGACCATCGATGAATATGAAAGAAGGTTTTTGGAACTGTTGAAGTATGTGTTATAACCCTAAATTGCACCATCCATGCTTACCTGGCATCAAGCCAACTCATTGCCCTTCATTGCCAAAGCCATGATGAACAGACTCTTAAAAAACCTCTTAAAACAAGTAACCCGCACCCTAACCCATTACTGGGCGCGTTGGAACGCTGTCAGGCTTATTACTGGGCACGTTGGAACGCTGACTGGCCCACTACAGCCCGGGTTTACCTAACAAAGCACAAAAACAGGAAAGTTGCCGAYGGGACGAAAAGCTTTGGGTCAGTTAACTGGAACTCCCAGCCATGCATGTCCGAGAGTTCGTCCAAAACCCTAGCTCCTTCTAGCCTATAAAAGAAGGGGTAGGGGTACTATTCAAAGGAGGAAAATCATAGCAAAGAAACTCTTCCCAATTGCCGAATCTGTTTTGTCCCAACCCTTTAGCCTTTCCTCAAGCTTTAGGAGAATTCAAGCAAAGTAGTTGGAGGACAAAGAAGAGGAGGAGCCCAGGATCAGGATCAAGGAACGGTGGCTGATCTCTATTATCATTGTAAGTTGATTCATCTTGAGATTAATAAATAATACTTTTCCCGTCCCAATGCACGAGTTTTATATGTTTTATTCAATTTATGCTTAATCTCTAACCCTCTAGTAGAACAATAGCATGCATGTGTAGTGTTTTGTCTTGATTGCAGGATCGTCTTTGGAAGGGGCAGCAGAAGCAAGAGGATAAAGTGCAACGGAGGATCTACACCAAACGTCGATAAAAAAGGTTAGTAGGTTCTTTCCATGTTTGCATGTGAAAAAGGGTTTTAGGTTTGGGGTAGAAGGTTAAAAGTAATTTCTGAAGGGTCATGATATGCATGCAAGTTTAAGCCCTAGCTTGTTAGTCCGTAGGGTATTATTTCCCAACAACAGAATTGGCGACTCCATTGGGGAGATTTTACTCTTAGGGTTTCCGGATTCAAGAGAGGTTTTTGGGTAGTTTAAAGGAAGAAAGTTTTTGTTTCTTTGTTTGTTTGGTTTTCTATTAGGTTAGAGCTAGCAGGGAACCTGGTTATCAATACCAGTTTTTCCTTGACTGATGCTTGACATTTATTATTGGGACACACAGAGGTACACGCGGCCTGCAGAAGGCCTGCACACATGTAACCCGTGCCCTAACCTTCTGTAGCCTGCATTTGAACGCTTGCTGCAGAGGTTTCAGTAGCGTGTAGTGTTCAGAAAGTTAGAGAGGCAGTCTCCTCTTCCCTGTCAGAAGTTTACCTTCTTATGGGGCTTTCTGGATCCTGTCTGGGTCTTGCTGATTTACTGTCTTGTTTTCAGTCTACTTTATTGGGTTTGTTATCTTTTGCATTCATTTTTTCCTTTTCTGTGGAAATAGAAGCATCCAAGCCTTTAAGAGACCCTGGTTGTCAGTACCAGGGGCCTTTTTTAGGTCTGGGCTGCCTGTGGTTGTTTTGTCTTAGCTTTTACATAGAACCGCGGCCTGTTTAAGCTTAGCCCGCGGGTACCCGCGCGCTGTTATAGCTCAGCACGCGTTCGCACATGCACTGTTTCAGTGACAGTCGCGGGCTTGATTGGTTGCTTTTCAGCCTGGGTGGGGCAGTCATCCCCTCCTATGGTGAGACGTGTTCCTCTCAGGGGTTTGAGTCTGGGGTTGCACAGTCAGCAGGTTAGGGCCTCTTATCCTTAGCCTGTGTTTTTATTAGTTGATGTTTTGATAGAAAAGACAAAAGAATTTTTTTTTTGTTATGGTTTTTAGACAAGCGTTAGAATCAGTGCTTTCTTGATTGCCTTTGTGCGTCTTTTCTCTGGTTCATTGCGATCTGTGCTTTAAGACAAAACTTTATTTTGTTTTATTGGTTTTGTGCTTGTCGTCATTTTCCCTTTATTGCTTCATTTTGCAATTAAATAAAAAAAAAAGAATTTTCTTGTTTCATTTTCTTCTTGGTTTGAAGATTGTGTTGTTGCATCAGTAGCTAGGAAGAAGTCTTTTTTCATAAGTTTTTGCACTGCATTTAGAGTATAAGTAGCTCGCAGATTTGAGTGAAATTACTTGGTGTTTGCTGCATGAAATCTTAGGAAAGTTGAAAAGAAAAGAAGTCTTTCTTGTTGAAAAGTTGTTGGTTTTTGCATTGTTTGTAAAAGTTCTTGTTTCCAAGCATTCCTTGTTCATTTTTGCTTTGAGTCTTTACACACCATCAGTTTCACTTTCATACCTTGTGACTTAAAAATCCCATTAAAATCAACGCTAATTAAAAACTATCAGACTTTTTGTTTGTAGGGTTTATAAACTAGCTTAAGACTAGGGCCTTGGAATAGGTTGGAGAGTAAACTCTCCAAGGCCACTCAAACCAAACATTGGAGTCTGTCATAGGGAGTGTAGAAGTCTAGTTATGGAAAGTTATCCGGAACTCCCCTCTAACACAGGGGCTAAACACGAGGTCGCGTAAGGAAAGCTAGCGAAGATAACCCCTCCAAAGCCAGACCGAGCGCAGTGGAGAACACATATCAAGGACTTGTTAAGGGATTCCATCGTTTTCATTTTCCACGGGGCTTCGTGGGTCTCGAATCCATTCAAGGTCCTCAGTTGTCTTCTGGACCATTTTCTCTCGATACCCTTGACAGGTTTCGAGCTTGATACCCTGCTCATTGTGGTCTACCCGACTATCGACTGTACCCGCCTGGTGATTGTTCACGTGCTGGCAAACTAGTTGCCAATCTTTTCTAGGGACATACACAGGTGACTGCGGGGGTATACCGTGGTACCTAGGGCAGAAATCGGGCCACTCTTTGCAGAGTATACCCGGAGGGTGCTTTCGTATTCGAGTTGCACTTGCACCAGTAAGTTTCTCTAGTGTCGGTTGTTGTAACTGTTCTTCAAAATAGTTAGTGATTGCTTGTCTTATCTCATAGGGGCTTCTTTTAGTGTGTGTTACTGTTTGTTCGTGTAGAATACCTTAGCGTGTCGTGAATCTTCTCACACAGTGGAGGATTCGGAGCTCCGCCGGTCATGAAGGCTTCTGCGCCTACCGCCGGTTATACTGGAGCCACCCCCGCCACCATTGAGGCGGAAGCTAGACCAACAAGTGTCTTTCGAAGCAACTGGGTTTATAACCATTGAGCCCGAACAAATCCTGGAGGAATCAATCGCCAATATTGGATCGATTGAAGCCCCAAACACTGATATCTAGACACCGGTTATTGTACCAGTCCAATTTACCGAACTCCTGTCAGTGCCTCATACAGCTATGGCAACAAACGCTGCTACTTCCTCTGGGAATTCTTCCATTCCCACCACCGTTGCTACCACAGGAGAAGCACCTCCTAACTTGCCGCCGTCGGTTCGGACCACCATGGCTTTGGCCGCAACTACGTCGCAAAGTGGACCGACCCCATCTATCGTGGCGGCCACAAATACCTTCACACATAGTGCGACAGGCCCTCCATTTTCATACGGTATGCCTAGTTCAGGTACAAGTCCTGCGCTCACTTCCTCCACTTTAAAAAATTTGGGTCTGGGGGCAGGGAGCTCTAACGCTCCTCTGCAAGGTCAACTTGGGGGCATTCCTGTCCCTTTCAATGCTTTTCCTCACACTGGAGGTCATATTCCTCCTTCATCCCCTTCGCTTGGTGGTCCGCATCAGCAGACCGCCGGGCAGCCCGCACAAACGAGTTCACTTGGAGCTGGGAGTCAAGGAACACCTGCGAAAACTCTACCGGTAAGTTCATCACCGTTTGTTTGGAACGGGACGTTTGGTAATAACGCTTTAACATCCACTGCTTTCCCATCTGGGGGCACATGCATTTTTGGACAGTCCACGCCGGCATAGGGTACTATTCCTATGCTGGGGGCACATATACCAGGACCTTGGAACTCAGGACAAGGATCCATTCGTTCTTCTGGAATGCCGTTCTGGGGTAATTATTTCCACAGTCAATGGAACCCCAGACAAACTTGTATGCCTCTCCCATCGGGACCAGCATGGGGTAATCCTTCCCAAAGTCTGTCAAACACGATGAATGCCCAACATCCTATGTCCTTCATGGGGAATCAACCAATGATGTCTCCTCAGATGCAAAACCCTTATGCTGGTCAAGGCCATGGTTTCTACCAAAACCCGGACCAGCAGCCAAACTTTTCCTGGTAACCTGGTGCCAGTCAAACTCCATGACCCTTTTACCCTGGCTATCAGTAGCAACCTAAACTACCATTCTTGGAGACGTTACACTTGCCATATTTGACACGGTTGTTAAATGATCCTATCTATCACGATCCACGTTGGCCTCCTATGCCAACGAAGTTGCCTTCGGACATTCCCAAGTTTGAGGCCAAGCCTAACGAAGATCCAGGTGATCACGTGACCACTTTCCATCTTTGGTGTTCATCTAACTCACTGAAAGATGACTCCGTCCAGTTGCGATTGTTTCAACGCACCCTTATCGGGAGTGCCGCGAAATGGTACATCGAGCTTGATCGCTCACGATATTCTTCTTTTGGCGAACTGGCTATGGCCTTCCTTAACCAGTTCTAGTTACCTGTGAGATACGATGCCGACATCGAGTTGCTAGCCAATTTCGAACAGACAACAACATACCATATCTCGGATCATATCCGAGAGTGGAGACGCCGAAAGAGTCTTATCAAGGTACCCGTCCCACCAACATTCCTGCTTGAGTGGTTCCTTAAGTCTTTAGTTCCACAATTATCCAAAGACGTCGCGACTTCAGGGGTTTTCTCCGAGGAAGATGCCATCATGAGAGCTCAACAGTGTGAGCTTATCTATTCTTAGTCTAGTTTACTGTACAACATCCTGCTGGATGCACCACGGTCAATACTGGATAAAACCAGACAGAGAGCCGGACCACATGCCGATGGTATCGTTGGCTCGGCACAAACCAAGCCCGCTCAACAATTGACAAAACAATTGCAGCAGTTATCCATACAACACTCAGCGGCCAGCCAGACTACTGCTTTGGCTGCTCCTCCTACCCAAACATTAGAAGTACACTCCATGCACACGACTAACCCAAAGGCCAACCAGCAGCCTGAAGGGAAGAGAAAACAACGCAAAAAGGCAAAGGGGGATAAAAAACCAACTGATAATGCTGGCAAGGGCACCACGGAAAAGAGGAAGGCGAGGTATCCGTGCAACTTATGTGCGGAAGACCACCCGACCCATCTATGCCCTCGACTTGCGGAGGCCCAGAAGTTTGTCACACAGCAATAGCAGGCCGTGTTGACTAATCCCTTTCAGCATGGGAAAAATTTAACTCAAGCCTCTACAAGTACCGAGGTGGGCAGCCAAGAAAACTGCCCTCCCCCAAACAATTCCTCTTCTGCGAATGTATATATGGTTAAAAGTGATGCTTTAATCACGACTAGAGCACACGAATATAGCAAACCAAGTGCTTCTGAGAAGGGAAAAGAAGCCGAGATCCCGTCTCTTCCTCTACAGATCGAGAAGACGTTGGGTGAAACAATGACACACATTCCAAAAGGTGCGTTCAAGCGAGCTTCTCACAATCCAAACGCAAGGGCCGCCTAGAACTACTCTGTGGTGGAAGATTTATCACAAACACCTTGTGCTATGTCTGCTTTGGAGGTCCTCCAAAGTTTCCCTGCTCAGAGGAAATCCTTGTTGACTGCTTTAGGCTCTACTGAGACTTGTAACCCGGGTACCATCATGTTAGACATGACTGACTTGAAACCTCGTTTGCCTTACCACGTCGTGTTTCAGATAGTAGTGGCTCACCCCACAAAAACTTTTACACAGAATATCTTCCGCACGGTGGTAGACGAAGGTGCTTCGATGTGCGTTATGTCGTTAGCATGCTGGAAAGCCATTGGTCAACCTGAGTTGTCTCCGTCACCTACTCTCCTCACTGCATTCGATGGTCGTTCTTTCCGACCGCATGGCATCATTCCTTCTTTCCCTGTGCAGTTAGGGGGGAAGACTGTGTGCGTCCAAGTAGAGGTAGTTGATGCCCCCATCGACTACAATCTATTGTTAGGTCATAGTTGGACTTATGAAATGCAAGCGGTGGTCGCTACAGTTTTCCGAGTCTTATTGTTTCCACATGAAGGCCGGATAGTGACCATTGATCAACTGTCTTTCTCTCGACCTGACCCAGCCTTGGGGGCATCCACGGTTCCCATGATAGATAATTCTCAAGCCGGTGTCGTTAACATAGGAGTTGGTTTGTGCCCATCTTTGATGGGTACTTTCAATTACCCACCTCCTCATGGCAATGTCAAGTTTATATAAACTCACCACAAGGATGAGATTTTTCATGTTTCGTCGTTTAACATGACTTACTTTCAGGATCCGTGGACTCTTCCTTCCCCATCAGACACGATGGATGAGACAGGGCACGCTGGCATGTCCATGCCCTTTTTGACCGCTGAAGTAGTGTACTCTCTAGTCGAACAAACTTCAGCTACTCCCGATCCAACTCCCGCACAAGAGTTGGATCCACTTCCGGAGCCTATCTGGGCTCAGGGTTCTCTTGCTACCACCGATTCGTTAGACTTAGTCTTGCCTTTTGACGAAGCTATAATCGAAGTAATGACTAGTCCGGATAGACCTTGGGAAGATCTTCATC
Source organism: Picea engelmannii (assembly GCA_009831015.1). Lineage (NCBI taxonomy): Eukaryota > Viridiplantae > Streptophyta > Pinopsida > Pinales > Pinaceae > Picea > Picea engelmannii. The sequence continues at coordinate 740,265 of ML777828.1, read as the reverse complement.
ACAGATCATATTTCCTCCCAGAGTTATGCCAAATCGAGGCAGGAGAATTCACTATCACCATGACGGGAGATCAGCCATGTCCCATTAACCTCTTAGCTACACAGGAAATTTATGCCGAGGGCAATATGGAGACTATCGCTGCCACCATACCTATCAACATCTCCCACAACCCTGGAATCGTGGAGAATGTCTTCGTCGGAGCGAATTGCTCCCCCGAGGAGATTCAGATTTACACGGATCTTTTTAGAGAATTCCACGACGTTTTTGCCTGGTCTTATGAGGAAATGCCAGGCATCGATCCAAAAATAGTTGAACACGAAATTACAACGTATCCTGATGCTAAGCCTGTTCGACAGAAACTTCATCCAGTTAATCCTAGGAAAGCAACAGCCATTAAGACGGAGGTTGAGAAACTGCTCAAGGCAGGGTTCATATACCCAATTCATTTGACTCAGTGGGTGTCAAACCCCGTACCAGTTGATAAAAAACAAGGCACGATTCGTGTCTGTACCGATTTCCGTGATTTGAACAAGGCATGTCCAAAAGATAATTATCCAACCCCATTCATCGACCAGATCATTGATGAATGTGCCGGTTGTGAAGCTTTTTCGTTCATGGACGGTTTCTCAGGCTATAATCAAATCCAAATCAAACCTAAGGACCAACACAAAACGACATTCATTTGTCCGTGGGGTACATTCGCCTATCGCAAGATGCCTTTTGGTCTCAAGAATGCTGGAGCCACTTTCCAGCGGGCCATGTCTTTTGCGTTTCACGACCTCAAACATATAGTCGAGGCCTATCTAGATGATTTAGCATCACGCTCTCGCAAGCGAAAGGATCATTCTATGCACCTCCGACTAATCTTCGAACGCTGTCGCTACTTCAGGATTTGCTTGAATCCCAACAAGTGCAGCTTTTGTGTCACATCAGGGCGTTTGTTAGGTTTCATAGTATCAACCACAGGGATCATGGTCGATCCTCTTAAGGTGGAGGCGATAATCCAGTTGCCCTCCCCACGCACAATTTTACAACTTGAAAGTATTCAAGGCAAGGCGAAATTTTTACGACGCCTCATCGCCAACTATGCCGAAATTACCAAGGGCGTCATGCGTTTACTTAAGAAAGATGTTCCCTTTTTCTGGGATGAAGCAGTGAAATGCTCTTTTGACGCATTGAAACACGCTCTTACAACCGCACCTCTGCTACGGCCACCGAATTATAACAAGGATTTCCTATTATATCTGGCTGCCGCAGAATCAACTATAGGCATGCTTTTAGTTCAGGAAGATGATTTGTTTTCTGAATATGTGATCTATTACCTGAGACGAGGCCTCGTAGGATCGGAACTTAATTATAATCATCTCGAAAAACTTGCGTTGGCAGTAGTTCATGTTGTTCAATGGTTTCGTCACTATGTTCTGTTTCACAAGACCACCATCGTTTCCGTCGTGAATCCATTCTAGTACATGTTGAAACGACGCGTTATCGGCGGAAAAATTAGTAGATGGATGGTCATCCTCCAAGAATTTGACTTAGACTTCATTTCAGCCAAGTCCAAAAAGTCATTGGTCTTCGCAGAACTTATTTCAGAACTTCCGGTTGAGTCAGGTGATGTTGTGCCTGAGGAATCACCTATCCGGGGGGATATGTTTTTGATCGAATCATCAGACCCCTGGTACGGAGATATATTGATCTATCTCTAGACTTTGAAGTGCCCCACCTCTGTTTCTCGTGACGAGCGTCGGCAGATATGCCATCAGGCTAAGAACTATCTCATACTCAATGATACATTATATCGGAGAGGTGTAGACTGCCTCTTGCGCCGATGTCTCACTCATGAGGAGGCCGTCATAGTGCTCAATGATTGTCATACAGGAGCCTGTGGCGGTCACTTGTCTGAGTTGGCAATAGCCCAAAAGATTTTACGAGCAGGTTACTTCTGGCCCACACTTATTAAATATTGTATCGAGTCGGTCAAGAAGTGCCATCCGTGCCAAATCTTCTCACGGAAGATGAGGGCACACCCAGCTCCCATGTTTCCTGTTATCACCATCGGTCCCTGCACTAAGTGGGGCATTGATTACACTACCTGCAATCCCCCATCAGCCAGGGGGCACCACTATATCATTGTGACTTTCGACTACTTCACTAAGTGGGTCGAAGCTATGCCGACGTTCAAAGATGATGGAGAGACTGCAACTCTCTTCTTATTTAACCAAATTATAGCACGGTTCGGTGTCCCGAGAGAGATTGTCACTGACCATGGCAGTCACTTTCTGAACCAAATGATGTCCGAGTTAACATCAAAGCTTGGGTTACGGCAAGATCATTCCTCACCTTACTATCCCCAAGCCAATGGGAAGGTGGAAGCTATTAAAAAAACGCTTAAGACAATGCTACAGCGAACCATCAACTCAGCCAAGTCAAACTGGCATTTGATGTTATACTCGGCATTATGGGCTTACCGAACATAAGTTAAGACTGCAACTGGTTTCTCACCTTTCCAACTCGTTTACGGGCTGGAGGCATTCTTTCCCATCGAATGTCAAATTCCATCTCTGAAATTGGCAGTACAGTTATTTCCAGACACTTCTCCACTTGAAGAACGGTTAGCACACCTTGAGCAGCTTGATGAACAGCGTCGCGATGCATCCCTGGCCAACGAGGCTCATCAACATAAGGTCAAGTGTCAATATGATAGGTCTGTGCATCCTCGCGTTTTTTCTGAGGGCGACCTTGTCTTGGTTTACGACCAAGATAAGGACCCCCTAGGGGCAGGAAAGTTTAAACCCATGTAGTTCAGACCCTTCATTGTTAAGGAGGTTTTAAAGAAGGGCACTTATCATTTGGTTGATTTTGAAGGGAATGCTTTGGCGGAGCCTAGGAATGGGCTCTACCTCAAGAATTATTACTCATAGAATGGTCACTGTGGGTAACTTTTTGTAACATATGTATAGTCTTTGTGCTATTATTTTTTTACATTTCTTTTGAAAAACGTGTCATGGACGTGTCATTAATGTTATCTTTCGTCACTATGGCAGATGTCAAGTGAGTCTGAGGTGTTCATTGGGTATGCGGATGGTGCTATTCGACACACACAGAGGCTTGCCTCCGCAGCTTGGGTAATCTTTACGCCATAGGGTCAGTTGTTATCTTCCGGAGGGATATGCTTAGGTGACACCACAAACAATGTTGCTGAGTATAGCGCAGTTATTGAGTTGCTTCGTGACACTTTGTCATTGGGTATCTTTCATCTCCGGGTCTATCTAGACGCTCAATTGGTTGTGTCATAGCTAAACAGAGTATACCGGGTGCATGACCCAACTTTACACCGACGATTCCTTAGGGTACGTCTCTTGGAATGCAACTTTGATTATATTACATATTTTCATGTTCCTAGGAGTCTAAATCAAATCACAGATACTCTAGCTAATCACATTTTAGATTGGCATCTTGCTCACACATAAGAAGATCACGATCATACACATGTAAATACATTTTTGCACACATAATCCATAAAGACACAGAAAATAAATAAAAAACCATATATAAACATGATAAAATCCTCAGAGTACATAGATGGGCGCAAGCGCCTCAAAAAATGGGAACCATAATGAGTCACTGGGGCTTATGCCCTCAAAAAATATATACAATAAGGTGCTCATGGCACATAAAAAGTTTACAAGTCTGTTGAGGGCCTGTGGGCCCTGTTATAATCATGAACAGCCTGACCTAAATGCCTAAACAATCGGACCCATGTCCAAGGTACCCCCACAATATGAGTTTGCATGGAGGGCGGCAAGTCCTCTATCTCTGCCATGGGAAATGTGTGAGTGAGCTCAATGAAGTTCCGCTCAATCCGCCTAAGAACCCTCTCGGCCTCTCCTGGTGGGAGGTTCCCTGCTATTGCTTCCCCCCTGGTGGCGGCAGCTGCGACCTCTGGTCGTGGGCGACGCCTGTTCCGTGCATAATCGGCAGGTCGCACGGGTCCCACATCTGCACGCAACACAATGATCACCCATCAAAGAATCTGTTATACAAAAACATGATATATATACCAAAAAGATGTAAAAATTACATATGCAAACAAAAAAAAAAACGAGATAGGTAGAGACTTACCCATCTCCCCTCGCTCCTCACCAGGAGGCAATGGTATCGCTGGATCTCTGGAAAAGTCGATCCCTGCATATGGGTAATCCTCAATCGCTGGGATCTGCTGTGACAGCCACGCAAAGAAGTCATCATTGAAGGCCTCGGTGGTCCTCCCACCACCCTGTCGCGGCAGCAACGCTGCCCATCTGCACACTACAAAGAAAGTCGCCAAATGTCCTCGTACTGTCAGCCGAGGACTAAAGCATGGAACTCTCTCAAAGAAAAACGAACACAGGATGGTCCCAAACCCGAAGTTCCTGTGTGTCCACTGTCTACAAGCTGTCAGCTGCCCTGTCATGCTTGCCAGTAGCGTGGTACTCCAGTCAAAAATTTGTGCATTCATGCACTGAATTGCATAGTTCATCTGTGCGCGCGACACCTGGTGCACGGCCGCAGAGCCGGTAATCCGCCCTATGAGTGATAAAATGGTCTGGAGGGCGAGGCTGGTAATCCTGCTCACGGGAACCGAGGAATATCTCTGATCGGTCCCAGCCTCACAGTACTCCTCTATCAGTTCCGAGACTTTGCTCGGCCCCGCAGGAAAGGTATGAAAGTTGACAGGTTCCCCTCTCCTAGAGAGGCCCGTCAAAAAGTAGATATCCTCGGTGGTGGGCACCAAGGATTGCCCCTCTATCATGAAGGCCTCTGCATCTGGATGCCAATAATCAACCAAGGCATTCAGTAGCCTGGGTTGAGCGCGCATAAATGGACACAGGAAAAACTTTACCAAGCCACACTACGTCAGCACGGCCATAACATTCGGATCTACAGCCACTGCCTCATTGGCAGCCTCGTGCTCCCTCTCTCTCCAATGAACATACATCCTRCCAAGCACAAGTAAAAAAATGGGGGGGGGGAGTTTAGATCTTGTACATTCATTTTTTCGTTTCACGAGGGTAACCCGCGGGCTGTTGAAGTGACAGTCGTGGGTACCCGCGCACAGTTTTGACTCTACGCGCGGGTACCCGCGGGCTGTCCTTGGACAACCTGCGTTTGGCTAGGGCCGACCTCTTAGAGGTCGACGACCACCCCCAAAACGCGCTCAAACACAACCAATGAAGTATTTAAATGCAAGATGAGGGAGTTTGTACTTACTTGGTCCAAGCAGAAGTCCGTTTTGTCCACTGTAGCTCCCGGAATCACGATCTTTGGCAAAGGGGGTCTTTTGGCTCCAGAGTCAATTTCCAAATCAACAATGGTGATAATGAGCTGCCAGCTTCTATTTATAGACTTTTTGGCCTCTTTTTGTCATTTTTTTTGGGCCCTTTTATCAGTTTCTTTATACCAAAAACCATTTTGAGTGGTTCAGGAGTGACATGGGAGGGATTTGATCAGGTATTGGGACAATTTTCATCGAGTTTCAAAAAATAAAAAATATATATGGACGGTCCATAATTTTTTTTTCAAAGAAAATCAACTTGAGCATATAGGGTAGGATTTCATCCCCACTGTTGCATCTCGTGGCCTTTTGTTCTTACAATATAGGATCGATCCCACCCGGTTGTGACACGGAACCGTCACATCTTCTCTAGAAGTGTTGCAACTTGGTGGTAGAGCTTGCCAAAACATGGATGCCCTAGGTAGTTCCTGGTTGCATTATGGTGTCCATGCCGTTTCTGACAACATAGTAGGATCGGGAGTCCGTATAGTCTTTCCTGAATACGACTTCGAGCCTCATTTGCATAGGTCTTTTTCACTCTTTGAGTTACCCTCCGGACTCCCAAAACATAAAGGGTCTCCTTTCAAGCCCTTTTCAGACCCTCTTAACATGAAAAGATTGTCGAGCGATCTTGTGGCCTTTCACGCTCGTTAAACTGAAATTTGAAGTCACATCTGTCCGGCGGTAGTTTACCCCTTTTTCGGTCCGGATGGTCAACTGTACGAACAAAGGAATACTCTATTGAATGCCAGTTCTTTATAAGAGTATCCTCAGGTAAGATTTTATTACTTTTTCGGGCCTGAGGGACTAAATCTACGAAAAAGAAACCCCCCCGGAGTCCATAGTTAAGCTCTTTTCAGACTCCCTAAAATTGAAAAGATTCCCGAGTGACCTTATTCTTTCACACTCGTTAAAACGGTCCAGAAGAACATTCCTGACGGAGTCCATAGTTAATCTTTTTTCAGACTCCTTAAAATTTAAAAAATAGCCGAGTGATCTTGTCCTTGTCACACTCGTTAAAATGGTTTTGAATTGACGTCTAGTCGGTGCTAGTTTATCCCTTTTTCGAACCGACTAGACTATTGTTGAAAAAGGTACCCCAATGGAGTTTCCTTTTATGCTTTTTCAGACTCTCTAAATATGAAAAATCACCGAGCTTCCCTTCTTCGGGCTCGTTAAACTTACATCGAAGGACATTGCCATTGTGTGTTCTATCAATCGCACTTGCATCCTTTACCCATCAGCTTAGTAACAGTTTGCCTTTGCATCTTAACACCTTTGGCCACTGGAGGATTTTTCCCAAGTATCATTTCCTAGAACATCAGTCGTTTCCTTGTGCCTTGAGCTTGTATGTTTGCTATGCTCGGTCCTCCATTGTAACGTAATATTCCTTTATTCTTTTTTCCAAATCAACAAAAAGAACAAAAAAAATCAAATATACCCCAAAAAGAGGATGGGAAAAGTATTTTCTTTATTGGTAGCATTATGAGTCGCCCTTGGATAAATCACATCCGTCCGTTTGATTCATCAGACTATGGGATGTAGTACGACCTTAGGAAGATTTGCTTGCTATATTGAGTTGTGTGCTCCGCCGTTTGGTTACTCTTCCAAACATATGGAGAGTTTGCATTGCCTCCTGCTTCGTAGACTTATGATTAACAAATGTTCTGCGTGAGTCTTATCACTTATCGTGCTATTGTCCAAGGGAAGTTTTTCACTAAGCCTGAGTCGGCCCCTCTGCAATATGTCTCTTGTCCGCATACCCAACCATCCTGAATGTCCAATCAAGTCTTTGTTCGAAATCACTGAAGCCTTCAGACCGATCATCAAGATTATCAAGTCCATAATCGACGAGCCGTCGAAGACCTCTGGGTAGTGCAGTCGTACACTCATATTACACTCCTACCCGAGTTTTAGAAGATTTTGAAGTTGTTGCTCGAGCTTTGAAGTACAGCCATCAGGACGAATCAACTTCTGGGAGATGGATACTTTCTATGTATATCTTTCTGATTTCGAGATGTAGCTCTGCTGTGTATTGTTCGCAGCTACTCTTTATAGTTATTTGACATGGATCTACAGTGTATTTGATTGGTAGCCATGGTTTTGATTTATCCCGAGCATGGGTATGCCCGCCTCGGTGAGACATTTGATATTTGTTGCAGACGGCACCTCCTGATTCATGATTCATGGGCTCACTCATTCAGCATATCAGTACAGATTGGTAAAGAATTGGTAATGTATTTCAGCCATCTGATGCTCTTCTAACCTCACACATTAGGGGGCATATGTTATAACCCTAAATTTCACCATCCATGCTTACCTGACATCAAGCCAACTCATTGCCCTTCATTGCCAAAGCCATGCTGAACAGACTCTTAAAAAACCTCTTAAAACAAGTAACCCGTGCCCTAACCTATTACTGGGTGCGTTGGAACACTGTCAGGCTTATTACTGGGCGCATTGGAATGCTGGATGGCCCACTACAACCCACGTTTACCTAACAAATCACAAAAACAAGAAAGTTTCCGATGGGACGAAAAGCTTTGGGTCAGTTAACTGGAACTCCCAGCCATGCATGGCCGAGAGTTTGTCCAAAACCCTAGCTCCTTCTAGCCTATAAAAGAAGGGGTAGGGGTACTATTCAAAGGAGGAAAATCATAGCAAAGAAACTCTGCCCAATTGCCGAATCCGTTTTGTCCCAA